>MQUG01003354.1:0-79428 GCA_007213375.1 Steinernema feltiae
TTCAATTTGTCATCCCAGTGGAGCCTGTAAGCATGCGAAACATGGGCCTTTCATTCTAGTTTGTGTTTGTAGAACTGCCTCGACGATCCAGTGCGCTCGGATTATATCGACAATAACACAAAAGCAGGCGAACACTCGAAAGCTGTTATTGGACGCATAACGGCCCTGTCCAAAAACGAATTCTACGATATGGACTGTGTTCATCAGTGGCGTAATTGCTCTGGGCTCCGCCAGCGCTCGTTTCTTGTTGTTGGCACGTTTGATCGGGAGGTTATGATAGTGTCGAGGCCTACAGGACGCATCCTGCCATCATTTTGCTATCGACGGTGTTGCAGTGAGGATAGTTTTTAACCGAGATAACTTGCTAGTTCTAACATCAGTGGCAACAGTGTTTGTGTGGGATCTTCAAAACGAACGTTGTCTTTTACGTAGTTCTGCAGCGTCGATACTGGAAAATGGTTGGTGCTGAGGTAGTAGAAGCAGTTGAATCCAATCTCAATTGCAGGTATTCCACTTCTCAACGTGCAGCTTTCTAAAACTGGAATTCCCGTTCTTGAACTCGAGAACGGAAAAGTTTATTCCTACATCGAAAAGCACAAGTGCTGGTGAGTTTGCATTGTTCTTCTGCTAGGTTAGCTAATAATGTGCTGCACTTCCAGGCATATAACGACTGACAAGAAGGGTATAGTCCGTGGAATCGCTTTACCAATCAAAGGATCTTCTGAAGACGGCTTGCTCTCTTCGCTCATCTGTGGAAAGTATTCGTTAGGTGCGCATACCGTATCTCTTGATTTGTGCGGAGCCGCTACTGAAATGAACCTCGAACACGCTCTGATCGAGGCGTCATCCATGGAGTCTTCCAACGAATACCGCAACTTCTTGATGGCATACGTACAGCATTGCATGAGCACTGGTAACGCCATTTACGTGGAATGTCTCCGCTTACCTACTCCGTTTCAGGAAATATATTGAAGGTGCAAAGCGTTTTGAGCGAGCTGACGGAAAAGAAAGTTGTGTGCGGATATCCTGCTAAATTCTTGCTCGAGCCAGTATGTTCTCTTTTGAAGAAGGACGTGAGGTTCGACAAACTACGTGCTAAGCACGATCCGAACAGGGATGAATCAGCAAATTACGATCTCTTCTCCTAGAGCTTTGCTTGAGATCACTTCATCACGAATACCCGTAGTGATCACGATCACTACGGGTATTCGTTCAACGTTGATTTTCTAATTTCTTATAACTATATGATTCATTGTATATAATAATTTTAAACACGTAAATAGTCTGTATTCTATGTGTTTGCACGATCTACTGACAACCATTTTAGCGTTTGACATAATAAGGGCGGCGCGTATTCGACCAGGCAACATTTTTGCATCTGATGTAGCGATAGAGTCTGCGATACGATAGAGACAATCGTATGAAATGACCTTTGTTGTTTTGAACGATGGTTTATGTCTGTTGACAAAAGTCGTAAATGCGGTCAGAGGTGTGAATTTGATAATTTGACCCGTCAACAGATTGTCTAAACGAGTAAACAGGATGTTTTGAACAAGCTGGTGGGAATACAAGTCTGCATGGGGCAGCCGAGACGATCCATGGGACGTGGTAGAGTGCGCTTCGACGTAGCGAGAGCGTCACAATGTTCAAACGTAAAATTCGCTTTGCCAGGATGTCGCGGCACGGATCACGGAGATTTATAGCACTAATTGAGAGCAACGGTCAACAACGCTGCGAAAATGTAGTAAAAACGGTCTACTTGTAGCGGTGGTCTTAGATACTCTAACAAGTGCGTAAAAAATGTAGACAGTACCTCGTGATATCTCAGAAGGAGCATAGAAAAAAAAGGTGATGGCTTCCAGGCAACTCATGTCATCGTAGATCTAGGTAAAATATGGACATGTGAGTTGTTCTACTTCCGTTCGAGAACAGAGTCGGCAGTAAATGATATCTCGTGCGTAAACAGTACTTTGAGCTTCTCGATATCTGTGCATATCGTAACTTTAATGATTTCCCTCATCCAAACTTCTATCGATCCCTATGTTTTTCCATCAAGGGCTTTCACCTTTTTCATCCACCTTTTTGTAATTTTTGTAAGAACATCGTTCGACCTTCGTTGCTGTGAGTCTCCTAGCGTCATAGAGCATATAGAGCAAAACTTATGAAGAACAAAGACGCTCAGAACAGACTTGCCCATGAAACTCGGAGAAAAGCCCAAGGGCATCTTTCTCGTCTTTCACTAGAGTTCAAGAGCAGTCGCTTATGGTAAAGTCTGGGGAGAGCATCAAACAACGCACTCGGGAAATCGTTGGATCGCCGTGAACCCTACGTATGTTGGAGCGATCACCGCATCACCTAATTCTCGAGAGAAGCAAATGCGAGATGCTTCGTAGACCAGTCGACCCTTCAATCGGCTCAACCATGCTACATACCGGGATCTCCGGGATACCGGGAGAGAAGAGTGAAGAGGAAACTCTCATATTGATTATTCAGGGCGCCTACATCTTGAAGACGATACAGAATACTGGGGTGCAGCTTTTCATCGACAACGACTTCCACAGAGAGACGCGTAATATGACCTCTTAGGAGGGCGAAATCCCGAAGTTGAACTTGCTGGTGAAGAGGATCGGAAGGCTCCAATCCAACGGAGAAACCGACAAGAATCATGAGCGTTATCGTCGTCGGTTAAAGGAATTTGTTGACGGTGGGCGAGGAGAAGATTCCGAATCCCGACGCCGCTTCGGACAAAAGTGGAGAGAATGCGACCAGGAGGCTCTGCAGAAGCAGGCAGAGACTGAAGTATTTAGCAGTGGGTTCTCCGGGTGCGTTCACAGGTCTCTAGGTGACGGAAGTTAGAAACAGAAGGATCATGGGAAGCAAGGTACGTGTCAAATTGGCGCTGGACGATTAGGCGCTGAACGACTAGGCGCTGGACAACTTGGCGCCAACTTAATTTGGTAAATATATCTTTTGGTGCCAAGTTAAACGCGTCTAAAAGTTGCTCTACGTCGCCTGGTGGTCTATGCTTTAGGCAGTAAAGGTTGGCCAACAAGCGCTTAAGCGCGTTATGACCAGACATATAATCAGCCAGGGATCAAATTCCTGGGCCTGAAGGCTAGGTTACGTAGGATTGTTTGGTTACGGTGACCGGAGTCTACCAGCAAGTGTGGACTAGCGGCTTATTCCTTGCACAATCGTCATCTCGTTGTTTACATCTTCGACAAAGTGGCCGAGCAGATCTTCTGCCCACTGGAAGAATTGTGACTTCATTCCGAGATCACCGTCCCAAGTGTCGACTCATTGGAAAGAGCGGATAGATCAATAGGGAACAGTCAGTCCGTGACAAGACAGACAAACGAATAAGTACTTGATGTTAGATCCATTTCTTTTCTGACTTGATTCGATTGAATCATTCATCGTTTTGTATATATGTTCTGTTCAAACATCTAAAGAAGAGTTCCAAAGGCAGTTGTCGAGATCAAAGGTCCCGACACGATTTGCCTGTTGCTTTCGTTGCCTTTGTTGCTTTGACTGCCGCAAAAGTGCGGCACTCGAACGACTCACCCCTTTTGACTGCTGGAAATAGGAAATTGCCTCACCCACTCATATGCAACGTCGAAAACTCTCTCCGTAGTGCTTACAAACGTCACCGGCACAATTAATGATCTGTTTCACGCTTAGAGTAAACAAAAAAGTAACAACAAAGTAATTGACTGGCGGGCGAGTAGTCAAAACAGGATCATCAGAAGGATAATACCGGTTTCTGTCGTTGCCATTTTGCTCCTTACTTCAATTTAGGTCGTCAAAGGCAACAACCACTGGGGCGCCAATAAAGGCGCTGCGTTGTAATGTCTTTGTATTAAAGGCGTGAAGATATCAAAATCTAAAACAACATGAATAGTGAGATTGTTGAACCACTAACAAATTCATATCGTCAGATTGTTTCTGCAATTCTGGAGACGAGAAGATTAATCTAAGTTTAACTATGAACGGTAAGTCACGAGGCACGAGTTTCTTTACTTCTGGCTTCGAGACGCTCATCTTCAACGCTTCGAAAAACAATTGCTTGTGTGCGTGCGTGCGTGTGATAGTGATTTGTGAATGGGAAGAAAAGGTAGAGGAGGTACGTTCGACTAACTGACTGACTGCCTGCTCGCTGCTCACTACTCATTCGCTCTTTCGCGCTTTTGAGCAGCATCACCCGGTCACAGCTTCTTCGTTTTCTTTTTTGGGGTCTACGAATAGATGACACGAAGTTATAGAAGGGCGTGCCAGCGTTCAGAGTTGAGTTTGCTCGCCCTTGAATATTATTACAACCAATTTGTAATGCCTATCGAGTTCTTTAGATTGTCTTTATTTGCCTTTTCAGAAAACGCCATCCTTATGTGGCGTTTATTCACACTTGCGGCGCTTCTTTTGATCTGCCGGGCGGATACGGATTCCACAGGGGATGTTCTCGAAACAACGACCAGTACGCCTGTGAATATTGGAAACAGCTCGACTGCAATCTATTCGATGCCGACCACTTGTGAGAAAGACGGAAAGACCTATCACGAAGGAGAAAAGTGGAATCGTGGTCATTTGCGGTATAAGTGCGCTAAATACGGTGTTTATTCTATTGAAGGTTACCGTTCGCTTTTGAATTTGAAGTGAACTTGTACGTGCTGTTTAGGATGCAGAACAGATAAGGATCGAGAGCTTCAGATTGGCGAAAGTTTTGTTGATGAAAACGTTGTTCATCAGTGTTATACAAGGGATGGCGCTGTATACTACCGGCAAGCTGTTTGTGGTATTTATGGTCAGCCCGCATGTGAGGACATGAAAGATCCGACAAAATTCGTTGTACCGACAGCGCCTCAGCAGGTGCGGACAGTAAACATTCCACAGAATCCATCGAGTGGCCTTCCACAACTGCCTGGTTTGCCGGAGGGATGGCGAATCGTGGACAAAAACGGGAATCCTGTACCCATTAGCGACATTCGCATCACCACTCATACTGTTTTCCTTCCCTCCGACGCCACAAGTACACAGCCGCATGTAGGTTAACTGCGTCATCTTGTCGACCAATTTAAGGTTTCATTAGAGAAGTCGTCGGCAAGCGGGCGTCGGGTCATTTGTGCCAGTAAGCGTTGACGACCCACGCGACAACCGGAAACACATGCCAGGAGCGGGCGGTGGTGGTGTGATGTCGGCTCCATCGTCGGGCACGGGTGGAAAGGTTGCTGGTGTTGGAACCGGCTCAGTCGATTTACACCATCGAAGTAAAACAGTTTCGGTTAACACGACAGGTTTAAAGGTGAGCTGAAAAACGCTGCAACCGAGTGAAGGAAGAGACGAGACTTTTTGTCAAAGCCTGTCAGTTATTTCATTAGTGATCACCATCGTGATTGCAGCCCGAATCGATCACCGGAAGTCGAAGCGACACTGCCTGGAAGGGTAAAACAATACAAATCAACGGTAAACAAGTTGCTGTTGGTCCAGGATCGTTCACTTTTGGAAGTTCGCCCACTGGCGCGTTTGTGCATCGTACAGGCAACAGCAGTACTAGTGGGAGCGGAAAATCTCCTCACCACAAGTGACCTGGGCCGACTAGCCTGTTTGATGTACATATGAAGAGATCGCCATCTTGCAATCAACGTTTTACAAACACTTGTGAAAATAGTCTAACTGGTAGTGTACAGTTTCTTCTCTCCCTTAACAAGTGAATGTTTTCATAAAGAGATGCGTGAATCAGTTAATATACTTTTAATTATCAACATGGGACACCTGCTGTATGAGTGTTAAATTATGAGCATATGCATTAGCTCATAACTCATAACTCCTCTGATTAAATGCGGCATGTACAGTAGCAGGAACTCGACGTTAACTATTATCTATCTGCATTGTTCAAAAATAATAAAATCTCTGTATGTAAAAATTTCCTTATCGACAACATATTTGCGGAATAATGACTGCTGTTTTGTGCAACGACAGATGCATGACTTGCCCAGTAGAAAAAAACAGCTCAACGATTCCTTCTGGACTGCTCAAAAACTAGAATAATTAATGTATTTTGAACGTTATTCGCAAAAGATTCGAATTGCACTGTGTTGTTATAATGATGTAACGCGATTCTCCGATCAATTACTGGTTATCTTGAGAGTTTGTACGAAAACGCTCGTTTTGTGGGCATTTTATCGCTTATTTAATCTTATTTTTTATTTTTCTCACTTCCCCTTTTACCAATTTCACTAAATTTAACTTTTTCTGATTCCCCAGACTCTTTTCAACAAATTTTTTAAGATGGATTTCCACGAAATTACTGGAACCAAGAGAAAACACGGATTTGTGGAGCCAGCTCGGCAAATTCAGTTGAAAAATTTGGTGAGGACGCAGTAGACATTTTCAAAAGGGGAACCACAAAACGGCGCCGACTGGTGCCGTTTTGTTGTTGACGCAGTTCTTAACAGTGTCATAAACCATAAACATCGTCACTTGTGCCGATATCGTCCGCACCGTTCGTCAGGTGTGAAACGAATGGTGTTCGTGACGATATGTCAACGTGTGTGGCAAAATGACGAAGCGCCTGATTTTTCGTTATGTAATGGCTTATGTATTGCAATGAAAGTGTTTTCTAATATTATGTCCCATAACAGCTAGCCTATGGTCTTTTAAAGGAAAGCTGCTTTCAGGGAAATATGTCTTCCGCCTTAGTGTTGGCTGCCAGTGGGAGTGAAGAGATGGAGCTTGTAATAATTGTCGACGTATTGCGCCGAGCTGGAATAAAAGTAGATATTCTTCTCACGATTCCGAATAGTAATCGAAAATTTAGGTTCAAATTGTCAGCATAGATGATACTGAGCAGGTGACATGCGCCCGTGGAACAGTCATCAAGGTTGATGAGAAATTGACTAACGTCACATGGTCAGGCGAACAGTTTGATGCTGTCGTTTTGCCCGGGGGCCAACCAGGAAGTACCAATTTAGCCGAGGTTGTGTCAACGTTTTTTTTTAAATATTTCACTGTTCCATTTCGGCTTTCAGAGTAACCTCGTAGGCGCAGTTCTCAAGCAGTATGAGAAAGATGATAAGTTGATAGCTGCTATTTGTGCGGCACCCATTGCTCTCAGAGCACACAAGATCGCGCCAGGTGCAACTATAACCTCTTACCCATCTGTTCGCGCCGTACTGGAAGATGGCGGATATAAATACAGCGAAAAAGATGTGGAAGTTTGCGGAAAACTAGTGACTAGCAAGGGACCCGGCACAGCAATGCAGTTTGCCTTGAAACTTGTCGAGCTTCTCAACGGAAAGGAAATCCGTGATGGCGTCGCTGGAGCCATGCTCGTGCAGTAACCGATTTTATTTTATGTTTTTGTTATTTATTGTTGGTTGAGGCGTTTGGTGTTGCTTCCTTGAGTGATAAAGTTTCATGGTCAGCTATCCGATGTTAATATTCGCTATTGTACGGTTCCCCTGATATCCAACTTACAGCAATTACCCGATTATTGTAATTTTTACTTTCGTGCTTTTGCATTGATTGCTACATAATACGCGACTGTATACTGAATAGGCGTGACTCCAATTTAGCATTGATTGCCGTACCTTTATATGATGCGATGTATTGTGAAGCATTGTAGATAAATGCTTTTGAATAATAAAATTTTCAGAATCACTATGAAAACGACCGGATATTACTTCACCGAAGTACCCGTTCTTGAAGTTAACGCGGAGAACTGCGATGTATCTATTCCGAAGTTCAACAAGACACTTCAGAAAGCTGAATTTATTGCCATCGATATGGTAAATTCTCTCTTTTTAGCCTTCTTTAATTTTGAATTTAGGAATTTACTGGTATCGGAAATGTCGGCCGGGCGTTGGCGCAACAGAAGTTGCAACAGCGTTATTCAGCGTTGAAAGAAATTGTTGAATCGAGATCTGTTCTCTCTGTTGGAATTTCATTATTTAGACAACAACAACAACAACGTGATAGCGACAGATGCATTAGCTATCGGTGTCATGTAAGTTCGTTTTAAAACCAAGACGGTTGGATAGTAATATTTATTACAGGTTTACAACTTCAGCACACTATCTGGCCATCAATTCTCAGTAGATCCACAAGCACTGAAGGCGTTAGCTGAAGGCGGTTTCGACTTTTCAACCCATCATAGAAAAGCTATTGAATACACTCCGGCTTACTTGGCTTCATCGAAGTCGCAAAAGGAACATGTAAGTTCCCTGAGCACCTAATCATTTGTAACAGTCCAATGATTGCAGAAATTGATTATCAAGGATGTACTCGCGAGTGTTCTCAAAGCGCGTGTTCCCGTTGCTGTTCACAACGGATTGATAGACTTGATGTTTATGCATTCACACTTCATTACTATTCTCCCAGAGAATGTTTACCAGTTTCTGACGAATTTGTCAACCATATTCAATGACGAGAGGCCGCTTTATGACACGAAGCACCTTATTAGTTTGTCAGCGGATATTTCATCATCTTTCTTGCTCTACATCTTCCGACGATTGTAATTTTTGTTTATGTCGCTTTCACTTATTAATTCTTTCAGACAACGGAACAACTTTACGGAATCACAAGAGAACCGAGTATTCTTGGAAATTATCCATCGGCTTCCAAGACAAAAAGAGAATATTGAACTAATTGATACTGAACTTGAACCCAATTTTTTGTCAGGAGCAATGAATTCTACCGTTGAACAAATTCAAGAAGCATTATGTGTAACCTACAGGGTAGTCGGACTTGTTGCCACTTTTTTGCTAATTTTTCTTATTTAGAAATTAGGCTTTTGTAACGCGAAGCGTTGTAGTAAGCTCCACAACGTTGATATGCTGCTCGATCTCGAATACATTCGAACGCTGAAGGAGAGGAATCGCAGAAAACGACGATACAATAATGTCTCCAAACAAAACAGTAATTCGGAGTCAACTTCGTCTGCGAATGAAAGCACTTCTCAAACTATTACATATAATTGCAAATTTGGTGCAAGTAAGAAATCACTAAAGTCACTTATATGTTAACCTCAATTTTAGGACTCCATAATGCAGGTATGGACGCATTCATGACTGGATTCAGTTTCCTTTTTCTATCACGCATGGATACACTTAGAGCACGTCCAAGTCATTTTGCCGAGAATGCGAATAGATTCTGTTTACCAGGGAACAAGTATACCCAAATCAGCGCTTTGCACGGCTACATCTCGCAGCTAGTTGGATTTGGTGCTCACGCTAACAAACAAGCGTCAAACGAATTGGAAAATTTAGAACTGGACTGTTAAAGATGTTTATTTTGATGGTGTATGAATTCAGGGCTCAACCAGAAGTTGTTTTTTGTTTTAAGTTGAGAATGAAAGTGTCGTTTGGGAAAGATGTCGACTGAACATGGTCTCTCGATGTTTGTTGCTGATGTATTGACACTGTCGCCCGTGAGTCAACGCTTCATTTGTTCATTTTAATGTTCCAAGAGAGCAAACTTCGAACGTGCGTTTCAGTGGAAATAAGATCACGTTTCCAAGATTAAAATCCCGCCCTGGCAACGCGTCCTTCAAACGATGCCAACCAATGGAGCGATCGCTGAAAAAGACGTCTTAAATGGCGGATTAAGCGTTCGACGGCCGAAAATTACAATATCGCTGAAGAGAAACGAGTTATTGTTGATGTTAACGCGGGCGTCCGTTGCTCGCGCTCCCGGGCACACCGAAACAAACCAGCGCTTTGCGCAATTCACTTCCCATCGGGTTATAAAGGCGATGTTTCGGTTTTTAGAACAGTCGGCCTGCGCGTATTTGGACCGTGAATTGTGAGGGTGACGCGTTGTCATCTGCCTGCCACTTACTTTTATCACTTTCTTCGTTGTCATTTTAGGCATGTCTCGAACGGTATTTGGCCTCATTTTGCTTCTTGCCATTGTGGCAGTGACTAGTGCGAAGAAGAACAGCAAGAAGGTAACACTTTTGATGAGCTACCGTAACCTATAACTATCATTGATTGAATCAACTGTTTAATGCGAGTTTGACTTAATTTTTGGATGTTCTCTCAGTCGGTAAGCAACAACAACTCATTTAGTGCGTGTCCGACGTTCAAGAGTTGTCTGTTTCCGTTCACAGGCGAGAACTATAAACAGGGAAAGCGCAGAAAAACGTGTTTCAAATCTCAAAAGTTTTCCGATCTTGTCGTGTTTTTAATGCTTTCACCTTTTGGTACAGGACAGCGAAGAAGATGTCTGCGGTGTACCGTCATACGTCGACAAATTGCCAACGGACAAGCAAGAAGAACTCCGCGAGATTTGGTCGTCTTTCAGCGACGGAGACAATTGCGAGGACGAGCGCGAACAAACAAAGAAATTTGTAAGAAATTGTAGTAATCGCGAGACGCAATCGTAATTTGCACTCTGTGAACAGGCCGAACGATTGTCAGACAAAGTCAAGAAGCAGCTCCAAGGCAACAACGGAACTCGATGGAAGGGCCCGAAATTCCTTGAAGGCGCCAGTGATGACGTGCGCCAACAATTCCGTGATCTTTGGCACGATCGCTCAATCAAGAAAGAGGAGAAACAACAGAAATTCGTTGAATTAGCTGAGAAAACCCTTGACAAGGATCATTTGGCCTTGTTTAAGAAGAGCGAGAAAGATCGTGATGCTCGTCGCAAGGCGCTCCAAGCCAAGGTACTGTTGGCAAGGAAAGCGCGCTATATTTAAACGGTATTTTAGGTTGAGAAGCTGTCGCCGGAAGCGAAGGCTGCCTACGACAAATTGGAGAAGCTCCGTGAAGAGCGCATGAAGGTCTACGATGAAGTTTCGGAGAGCGTGCGGAAGGAGCTCCGTGGTCTGTTCTGGGGCCGATGGCACCGCCGCCACCACTGAACATTCTGTTTGCCTATTTTGTTAAGTGTGCATTTTTGACTCCGATGTGGTGCTCTTCTTTGTGTGGAGCAAACAAAAACTCTCCAAAAGCGCTTCATCTTGCAAAAAACCACATTCCACAGACAATGACCGTTGGGGCGCATAGCGCACTCGCAAATAGAGAGAAGTCGCGGCGACTGTCTGCCCAAAGGGCGTGAGTAAACATTTGCATTGTTTTCTGGCCAGAGTGTCACGCCTCGGACACTCTCTGCGCACTCTTCGCGCTCCGCACTCTCTCCTCGAACGAACGCCCCAAGCAATGGACAGCTGTCTGGCTAAACCGTTCGTTCAAGCACAAAAGCCAAATATTATATAAATACTCGATGAACTGAGGACAATAGATCAGTCTTTGGATCATTCCAAACACTCTTGCATCACAGCTCGCGTGCATCAGCAGCTTCTAGCACTTGTGTGACATGAATCCTATCGCCGTCGTTCTGCTCGCTTTGCCTATTACGGTACTCGCGCATCCTGGAATGCTCGGTGATCCGTTCAGTCCGCTCGGCAAATGGCACGGAAGGGTGAGTGCGAGTTGTACTTTGCACTTTTGCTATTTGATGACGTTTGCAGAACGCTCCTTGCGGTCTTCCGCACTATATCAACAAGCTACCAGCGGATGCTGAAGCCAAGGTGCGCTCCATTTGGAGCAGCTATGAAGAAGGAAACGTTTGTGATCAGGAACACGAGGAGACAAAGTGCGTTGCTTGTGGGTATTCATAGACAACTGTATCCATTCAGGAAAATCGTGAAAGCCCTGCCTCAGGACGTGCGTCGCAAGATCTTTTCTGGTCTGTGCGGCCCGTCGTTCCTGCGCAATTCCTCCGAAACCGTTCGTTCTGAATTCAAGAAAGTCTGGTTCGATACAAAGATGGAATTGTCAGAGAAAGAAGCCGTCTTCCGCAAGCTCGCCTATTCTCTTCTCAACGGCGAAGCGGTAAATCAACGTAGTCAACCTCTGTGTTTCAATTCATTTCAGCTCGCTCTGTTCACCAAATGGGAAGAAGAGCTCTACCGACGCAAGCAGGAGTACAAGGACAAACTGGAGGCTCTGTCGCCTGCCGCTAAATCAGCTTACGACGAGTGGAAGGCGCTCCGTCGCCAGGAACGCAACTTCCTCACCAACCTCCCCAAGGAAGTCATGGCTGAGCTGAAGGGCCTCTGTCCATGTCCTCACTGCAAGAAGGGTGTTTCCTCCGTGCAAACTACGACCATCGCTTCCACAACAACAACAACAACAACGACCACACAAGAAACTCCCGTTGAGTCGACTACCGCAGAGGTTATCACCTCAACCGACGAGACCACCGACGCCGAGTTCAATATTTTCCTCGACGCCACGCTTCTTCCGAACTTTGTCGCCCCGGCCGAATGCACAGAGTTTTATTAAGTAATGAGGACGGGTCGCAGCGGAGTTATTTATTAATTTATTTGTACTTACATTAGTCGGTTGTAATAATCACTCGAATGAATCACTCGAATGTTTCTAATAAACTACGTATAATTGTGATTCGTTTGACTGGAATTGAATAGAACAAGAAAGCTTTTTGTGTGCATGGACATCTCTTTTTATCACCACCTCCGTGCACCTTTTTTCGGCCCACTTTTAACTGATAAACCCAGCGGTAGTACGGTTTTGCTATTCTCATGCCACACCCGTTGTTTGACGTCGTTGCATTAAGCTCGCGAAAGGAAGTGGGCAACAGCAGCATCGTTTTTATGGAATCGTGGAGTTGTGACGCGCTTCTTTCCTACTTCGGCTGCGCCACGCGCTTCTCGGACGTGCATTGTAGAGTTTGAAGAGGCCGTTTTTCGAGCTGCGTCGTTACAGTGTATGTTGGTTCTCTGGGCTGATCAGTGTTTCCACTTTGGCGGTCCGCTGACAATCGATTGATAACGATGTCAAAGTGAAGTTATTCCCTCCTTTCGTCGCGTTTCTGATTCTCTTCTGTTTCTAATTTTTGACATTTTAGCTCAGCGCACATGGTGAGTGGTGAAGTAGTGGAGTTGCAAGATGTCATCATCATCGGCGCCGGCATTATGGGTTGCTGCACCGCGTATCACGCGGCACAGCGTGGTCTGAAACCCTTAGTCCTGGAGCAGGTAGCGAGTGCAGTTTCTTTTGTTTTCTGTTTATCTTTGTGTTTGCAGTTTACAGCCGGTCACACAAAAGGCTCCAGTCATGGGAAGTCACGAATCATACGATATGCTCACACAAATGCGACATATATACCTATTATGATCGAATCCTTTGAACATTGGGAAGACTTGGAGGATTTGAGCGGAATGCAATTAATCAAGTAAACACCAATTTCCGACCCGATATTACTGACGGAACATTTAGTAAATGCGGCGTTCTTTGGATTGCCGATCCGATGACAACAAAGCGAAACTCCAAATTGTTAAACGACTACGAGGTCGATCACGAGGTTCTCATAGGATCCGAAATTCAACGCGCATTCCCGCAAGTCCGCTACAATGAGCAATGGTACGCGTTGGTAGATCGGGAAGGCGGCATCCTGCATGCAGATAGATGCCTGAAAGCGGCACAGGAAGAGGCCGTGAAAAACGGTGCGGAGTTTCACTTTGGCGAGAAGGTAATGCAGATCAAGAGTGCGACGGATGGAGTCATTGTCGTCACCGATAAGACGACTTATGCCGCAAAAAAGCTCGTCGTGACCGCCGGGGGATGGTTGAACAAGATTTTGCCGGACTTTGATGACATTATCGAGACTCAAGTAATGGTGCAACGGTCGAAGGTGTACGGTAACCTGTTGATTTTGTGTTGTAGGCAGAACAAGTACCAACCAGTTATTGGACGATCACGAAGAACCACGACGCCTACAAGTTGGAAAACTGTCCTGTTATCGTTGTTGAAGAAAACGATGACTTGATGTACATGACTCCGCCTGTCGAGCATCACAATCAGGTGAAGGTTGGGAAAATGCGCAATTGTAAGCAGTTGAAAAGTTGTGCTTTAGTTCTTAATCCATAACGAAAGCGAACCAATTGATCCCGATCGACAGGCGAAAAAGCTCTTTTTCACGAACCGCTTGCTACCGTACCACATTTCCGAACACTTTCCTGATATCGATTGCTCGAAACCGTCAACAATCGACTCGTGTATGTATACGGTAGGCCGCTTCCTGTGGGGTTCTGTAAAATTGCTTCGGTTACATTTTAGACAACTGACGACAGTCACTGTGTGGTCGGCTGTTACCCTTCCGATCCACGCATTATCATCGGAGGCGGTTTTTCGGGCAACGGGTTCAAATTCGCTCCTGTTATCGGACGAATGCTGACTGAATTAGCACAAGGGGCAGACGAATCCGCCATAGTCCCGGAACTTTTTCGTTTTGAGCGTGGGATGACTACTTCGTTTAGAGCTTTCTAGCTCGGCGCACAAACAATTGTCGTAATCAAGTAGTTCTTGTCCGTTGTTCCACAGCCGACGAATTGATGGATGCATTTTGAGTGCTCATGAAGGAATAAATTTGATTACGATGAGGACAAGTCAATATTTGTTGTTTGCGATCTGTTTGAAAGTGACCGGCAGAAACGTGGAGCGACACAAATGCAATGCGCGTTTTGTGCTCACCTGAAAACGACAGACACTGATAACGATGCGACCACTTTTCCGTCCCTAGGTCTAGAACAGTCTTGGAGTGCTGATAGCTTTATAGAACCGCTAGATAGTTGAAAATGAGAAAGCAGGGAATATTTTGAATGGCAACTGCTCGAGAAACAGGTGGGACCGACGTGATGCTTTGTCGGCAACTTTGGGTTCAATAGCTAGCTACCTGCAATGTGGGAATCCTCAACTAGCAGCGGTTTTTGTCATCATTTATTTGTGCGCGTTCGACCAAAAACACACAAAGTTATCATCACTTATCAATGTTTTGCCTTCACAGTGGTTTGTTCACTCAAGAATAGAATCTGAAACATGTTCATTCAGCATTTTGAAGCACGAGCTCGGTCTACCTGGTTTGTACTCCATAATCGCCGCACCCTCGCCAATGTCGTCATCATCTGACTTCACGTGTGCTGCATTGCAAATTGTCAACGCACCCGGTGGCTTTTGTTGACGGAAACCGTAGGAGAAATACACAAATAGGCCTAAAATGTCTTCTCTTTGACCGTCTTATTTGAATTGGTAATCATGGAGCTTAGCTACCGTACTCTCGGATACACTTTTCTTTGCTATTCGAATGAAAAAGCGTGCTTAGCAAGCAACAAACATCACTGAACTTTGGACCTACCAACAATTCCCACTCCCAACACTTTTGCGTAATCAACGGCGTGAAGAGACGCGAGCGAGCTGCATACAATGAAGAGCGCGGTGAAACTGAGAAGCGGGAACACGGGAGTCGGCCTGGAGATTGTTGAATTCGGTTTGAATCTTAGAAATGTGAAGGCGACAACGAGAATTCCAGTCAGGAGAACGGCGGAGGTGACGATACTGGCAAGCTGTAATGGTGGAAAATGGCATGAAGGGTTTGGTGACACGCGACACACCTGATTTTGCATAAGTCGCTCACGAGTACAAAATCCAAACGCTATCGACAAAGCGGTGAATAACCAGAAAAGCCGAACAACGCTACGGTAAGTGACGTTCTTGTCATTCGTGTCCGCGCCACGCGAGCCCGTGCCGTCGTACTCTGCATAATAGGCCAATTCAGGCTCGTCTCTTTGATAGAGATGGAATCGGTCCGGGTCATCTGAACAAGCCGCTATTTGATGTAAAGTGATGCGGGATTACGGTACCTTCATCGAGGGAGCACGATGACCCGATGCAATTGTGAATCTGAGGAACAATTCCCGCTTTCGAATCGATTGGGAAATGGCGCACAACAACGCGCGAATTCTGCAGAGTGAGAATCTGTTATGATCAGCGCATGGGTTACGGTAAGTGGGTCTTACTTTGCTAGTGCCGGAGCAGTCAATGTCGTCGATCATTTTTTGCGCAAAAATCAAGGCGGAATTTTCGTTTAATTCGCCTATCTTGTGTAATTTATGCTCGAATCGTTCGTTTTCCAGTTTGCACAGCATACTGTAGAGGTTGTTCGAGCTCGAAAACGAGACTTCGCCGTTTGTAAACGAGTTCGTTGTCGACAGTCCATCGTCCCACGAGACCCTGAGCCGTTTTCCAAAACTCCGGTACTTTGATGTCTCCTTCTCCAGGCCGATGTTCGTCGGGTGGAAACGCTGCACAAAGACGAGAAGCGTCTAAAAGAGGAAATTTGATTGTCGCCGACAAAGGAACAGCGAATGGATACGGAAATGAGAAGGCGAAAGGAGGCGTTGAATCGAATTAGCGGCATCAGAAAATCGGCTTTGAGTGAGAGGAACGCACAGCTGAGCAGACAAATGGCGAGCACTGATCTGCACGGGATTCCTTTGCGCGAGAGCTTTGAGAGGAAGACCGCTGGCACTAGGCGATCAGAAGCCATTGAGCAGAGGAGTCGGCTGATTGGAAGAATGATGCCCAAGGATGTTCCGGCTAAACCGCAGACTGAGCCGACGCTTAAGACGTACCTGAAACGAGAGTTCTGTGATGGTGGAACACAGGGGATCTTAGAAATCAGTGTAGTTTTGTTCAACTGTCAAGACTGGGATGTTGTTCAAACCAAAATCATCTTGAACGTGAGGACATTCCGGCTTTTGTGCACTTCAGCTTCATGGTGAGCGTATGGCGTGGTTGTTGAAAATTCTTGAACTTGCCCACTTCCGACAACATGTCCAAAGTGCTGCAGAGCGTCTCAGGAGAATAATAAACTCGTTTTTCGACCCAAAGTTGTTATTGTTTTTGTCTATAGCGATAAATCGCGTTTTTAAGTAATTTAATGGCCGCCATGATTCCAAATTTTATTGCTTTTTTCATGCGACCAATGAACGCGATGAATGTGAGAAACGATGGAGAAGCTGTTTGTATTTATGCGCAAACTAACCTCGCCGATGGAATACGAACATGAGTGAAGATTTCCGGAAGCAGAAAATCGGTTGGCAGCTTGCTAAAGTCCACTGCCAACGTGAAAATCGTTGTCGAAATGAAGAGAAACATTGAAATGATGGTGACAATGAGTGGTAGAAGCACAGGAACGCGTGAGAGAGGTCGATGCGTCTCTTCGACCAAATGAGACAAAGCCTCGATGCCCGCAAAGGCTACGAGCACTGTTGACGTGCCATCGACCAATCCGTCAAATCCGTTCTTGAAGAATCCTTGCTGAATCCAGTTTTCTGGGTCTGCATAGAAAACACACACGACGATGCAACTGAAGACGATCAACGAGGAGACGGTGAGGAGAATGACACTGAGAACGGAGACAACCTGAAATTTGACGGTTTAATCGAAGCACCAAACGTTGATTTGTACTCTTAGGCTGCAAGTAAGAATGAGCATCGAGCAGAAGATTCCAAATGCCGCCAACGAGTCGTATTTGTCATCGAACATGAAGGCTGGGAGACCAATTTGATCCACTGGAAAACGAAGATACTTGTCCACTACTCCGCGGAAGAGGAGATTCTAAATCGTCATTTTTGAGTTCTCCGCGTTGAGTTTGCTTGCCTCCTGTCGGCGAACTTACCACGTAATTTGAAAAAACCTTATGAATCGTTGAGATTAGCGCGACTCCGTCGAAGAGCGTCATCCATCCGACGAGGAACGCCGGTAGTTCTCCTAATCTCAGATAAGACATTTGATAGAGAACGCAGTTTTTCGGCGCCGCGCAGCTGAGCTCCACTTGCTGAAGACCTGAAATTTGTCATGCTAATCTCAGTGCCGTGTAACAAACATGTGTCTCCTCACTTGCTATAACAGCCACGACGAACGCGGCGATGATGGCGAGAACGGTGGATGGACCGGAGAAATGTGCGATGGCATACGGTATGATGAAGAACATTCCCAACGGGATCGAAATTACTCCAGCTGAATAGAGTGCGGCTATTCGATGTTTTTTGCGCGTTTTGACAAATGGCGATTTTGGTGAAGATAGCGAGTATTCCTACATCTTTCAAACTTTTTGCCGAAAAAAGTGTTCTATGAAGAGATTGCGAGTCAGGAAGTTCTGGCGTGATTTATTGACAATAAGCACTTTTTGCATTGATTTGTTTCAGATAGCGATTTCGCCCCGAATTTCATCTTCAATTCGTTCAAGACACGACACGGACCAACATACTTGTCCTGTTTTTTGCATTAAATTCAATTTCGCAGGTTAACACACTTACACTGAGGAAGGAGTTGATCAACTTAAAGCACAATTTAACGAGTCGTCTCGTTTTACAAGCCCCGCTATGTGCTCGCAGTTTAATCGTTGAAAACGTCGTTAAAATTCGCAAAATCACATAAAACGGAGAGTGAAAACACTTACCAACGCCGATCATATTCAGAGGTCCAATCTTGCGAGTCCATTCGCTGTGGAACAGGAACTCATCGTTCGCCGCTTTGGTCCTCCAAAGACGACTCATCGGCATGTTCGCAGATGCTTAATCTGAATTCACCCCCAATCGCATTACAAAGCAGTCGTTTGCAAAAGGCATTTGAGCGAATAGGACGAAAACGCCCATCGAGCAAAACGCCAGCTAGAAACAAACCGCATCTGAGCGCTAATTAGTGTTGTAAACGAACGAGAACGCAACAATACTGTGGAACTACGACCGCGGAAAGAGCGAGTGACAGATGAATGGTCAGCGATGCGCATAGGTCAGCTTGTAAATGATGCATTCACATATACTTACTTATGTGTGTAGAGTCAACCGCTACTGATGCCGTCGACGCCTAAAACGCAATTTTTCTCTTCTCCTGCAGCGCCGATGTCCTAAATTTAGGAAGCTATCATGACCGTTGCATAATTAAAACGTTAACGGCGGTGCGTCGGAGCGGATGACGGCGATTTCTGAACGGAATGAGGAAGAGAAGAACAATTTGTGTCTCTCGTTGAACCGGGAAATAATTTATTCGCTCTCTGCTACTTTGATGTGCTCGTTGAAGGGTCCTACGGTCACGCAAATGTCGCGATTTTGTCGACAGAACAGATTCGTTTACTCAAAGCCTAGGCGATCACCTGGGACCGCAGAACGCATATCGCTAGTTCCCTTGCTTTCCAAATCCACAAAAACGAGTTCTAAACAATTCCGCTCGTCTGTTTGACTTTGCCACGCACGTCGCCAGCGAGTTAACCGAATTAAGAGGTCCAAATTCCCTTGGCAGTCCGGAACGCAACTTCCATAACTTAATTAACCGACTCGACCGGGCCGAAGACAATGGACCTCCACGCGAGGCGTAAAGAGGACATAAAACATGAAAATCTGTCGTTCGCTAACAGATAGCCATATTCCCTTGGCTTTTCAGACAATTTCACTGTAGACATTAATCAATCTGAGGAGAATGCAAGCGAACACGCAACCACAAATTGGTCAAATAGCAGAACAATCACATAATTCACTTCCAACGCAGCGCCGCACCGTCGAAACCGTTAATTAGAGATAGTGAATGACGATTTAGGAGTAGGTATAAATCATGAGCTGGATTAGTGTCTATAAATGAGCACACAAACACACGGCAATCACAAAATCTGAGGTGCTGAATAGAGCATGAAGCATTCTCGAAAACTCTGATGAATTATAAATTGAATTCTGGCGTCTGGTCGACATTAGGATATTAAAAAACCTTCGCCGACCTAACGGATTGTGTTTCAGGACGTTCTTGAAACATTAATCTTCTTATTTAGTCAAAATACACGAAAGTATAGTGTTTTAAAGTGTTAGTGGGAAAGAAGATTACGGTAGGTCTGACTAGAAGTGAATTCAAGAAAACGCTGTATTGCAAAGTGTTGTAGCTGCGGGGTGGAAGGTCGAGAGTGGGAGGTCATTGTCAGGAGCGCCAGCCGTTTGGCAGCGATTCGAGAAAAGTTGTGGTTTGCGGACGCGCAATCAACGAGCAAGAATCGACTAGTGACAAATCTTATTTTGCTCTCGAGGGAGTTGACATCTTGCGATGAGTTGTTTCTCTCCCTTGTTCCACTCGCGCTCCTCGTTTCCACTCAATCGCGAAGAAAAGGAGGAGAGGTTACACGCGCGCGAACTTCGACTTCGTGGCGACCCCCGGAGACCCTCCGGGCATCGGCGATGAAACAGAAGAAGAAGAAGGCGAAGAGGCGGAAACAGACGGCGCCACCACGAGCAGTCAACGAGGCTACCAGAGCACCGCCGCGGCTGCCAAATGCCGACGAGCCGCCAATCAGTCGCCAAATTGCGACGCGGTGAACAACAAAACGGCGCGCACGCCGCGCGCTAAAGCCTTGGGAAGATGTGCGTGAAGCATTGTTGATTTTGGCTTCATTTCCGTTTAAAATTTGCAAGTCGTCGCTAATCCACTGCGACAACAGACGCGAACGAACGTCTCCGACGAGGACGGAACGACGACTTCCTAAGTGGCGTTGGCGGGGTTCAAACGGGAATTGAAACATAAATTGATGTAATGACTGTTCAATTACAGATGCAGGGTGCGGATCAGCATGCGCAGTGGAATCCTTACATTTAGAGTAGTGTAGGAATCGCTAACCGCTTGTAGAATGGAACTATTTATTCATCTGCCAGCGAGGCAACAGCCAATTATTGTACTCATAAAGAGCAACATAACGAACGAACGCATCTCAAAAACAGCTCTCGGTACACATTCGTCTCACTCTGTCTCTCGTGGTATCGGTGGTGGTGGACGACGGCGCTCTTCGCTTGTTTGTTAATTGTTCCCACGCGAGTTCGCTTGTCACGAAAAACACCACGAAATGGGTTCGGCCCGTCCGCCGCCGTCCTCGTCCACGTCGTTGAATATGAACATTTATTTATGATCTCTTAGTGTACATAGTCTTTGTGCATTCAACCACTAACGTAGGTACAGGGATATCTAGTTGGCAACTGTATTAATTTTCTAATCCTTCGGCAATTCGAATAATCTTGTTGAAATCGAACGGCGCGAATTGCACCCCAGTTCCGCCGTAGAATTTGCTTTGGAACTCGACCCTGGAAAGAAGCAAAAATTGAGTTTTAACGTCCTACTACAAGTATTCGCGTACCAGTGAAGACGCAGGGCGTGCAGGAATGCGGAGAGACCTTCCATGAGGATAAGAATACTGACAGTGAGAATTGAGAAGGCCCAGAAGATGGCATACTGCGCTCCAGCGCCACCGTAACCCTTCACGGTGAAACCCATATGGAGGACCATTGTCCAGAGAACTTCGGAAAGCTCTGAAAAACAAAGTTTGCATTCTTGTAGCTGCGGATCTGTGGACTTACGGGCATGGGCAAGTGAGAGAGCCCAGAGACGGAGGTAGGAAGCGGTGTGGGAAATGCATCCGAGAGCGAATTCAATCGTGTGAATGGCCTGATACACGAACGCGTCTCCAAAGTTGAACTCTCCCCCTCCTTCGCCGCCGTGTCCGTGACCACCAACGTGGTGACCACGCGAGGCTTGGAATTTTTGCCAGAAAGGCTTGACAAACAACATAATGGGGATGCAAATTACGGCGACAATAACAAGAACGTGCTCAACAATGTCCTGAAAATAGCTTCTGGCTCGAAATTGTTCTCATAGGAGTCGAATTTACCTGATGAGGATACCACAGCTGCAGATAGCAAGCCTCCAGACCGGTAACGGGAGTCTTGGGGTCTTGGAAACCAACGTGGCGCGATTTGAACATGAGCATATTGATGAGACCGATGAGCAGCGACGGCGCACAATGACTTCCTTTGTATTCTTGTCCAAAAATAAACGTGACCGTGCCGGGCTCGATACTGTAGAAGAAGATCCATTTGATGATGACCTGACGGGTCACAATCACAATTAGATATAAACGAAACTCTCCAGCATGCATACCTGAGCGCAGAGGTAGACGAAGATGCAAACGAGGAAAAGAATTTGAGGGATAAAGACGAAAATGATGTCAATGGGAGAGCGGAAATGACTGAAAAGCGCACGGATATTGTGAACTGCTCGACTACAACGCGACTCACACGTAATTCATCAAACTGAGCATGATGCCGAAGAACATTTGAGTGATTCCGAGAATAATGGATGACTTCATTTTCATGGGATTCATAAAGTTGAGCTTGTTGTTGGCAACGTTCCAGACGGGGTCCAATCCGAAAGGATAGGGTCCCTAAACGTGGAATATCATGATGCCTTATAAACGAGATTAAAATCGTTACGTTTGCTCTGTCAAAGGCGTACTCAGGAGGAAGCGTGAGGAAGAGAGTGCTGGTGCCCGCTTCCTGTTGTGTCATCATGTCGTACAGTAGGGTACGACTGAAAATCACATGTTTAAACACTCGATAGCTCTAGATTCAGCCTACTTGTACGGGTTCTTCCAACTACTTCCAAAGATGTTGATCGATTTCGAGTAGAAATCGTTGTAGATCAGACCGGTGTATATGGAGAAGAAACCCATGAGAAGCACGACGTAGCGACCGCCGAAGAACGTCTGGAAGATTTCGTCCTTGATCTTAGCAGCTTCGAGTTTCTTCTCAAAAATGACCAAAGCCAGAGCACACAGCAGCATGATGATTCCGTGACCGGTATCACCGAACATGACGGCGAAGAGGAAGGGGAAAGTGACGATTGTCCACGGCGCAGGATTCACTTCTCGGTATGTTGCAATACCGTACGAATCGACGATGTTCTGGAATCCCAGGGTGAATTTGTTTGTTTTGTGGAGTGTAGGCGGCGTAGAGCATGTCTCCATCATCTGCATGATGGAGGGAACGGACGTTCCACTGATCTCCTGTCCTCTTCGCAGAGCCTCGTTCACTCGGTGCACATCGACCTTCGGGACCCAGCACTCTCCGATCATGCACTTCTGCGTGACATCCATGTTGAAGCAGTTGAGAGTGTGGTAGATCGCCTTGAGCTTCAGCACTTGGATCGACCAGGCCTTGTGGTTGTGCGCAGCTTCTAGCAACTTCTTCAGATGCATGTCGATCGTCTTCAAAATCACGTTCTTCATGTCTTCAAGACGTCCGGTAACCGAGACCAGCAGCTCAGCGCGTTCAGTGGCGCGTTCAGGGCACGGACAAATGCGAGCCTTGAAGCTGTCGCAGATCTTCTTCACTTTGGTGCTGAGTTGTTCTCCCGAGAAGAAGAGAATGAACGCCGACTTGCTCACAGGGTCGTGCTAAATCATCCAGTCATAAGCTGCAGCCTGTCTATTTGAAACCACTTACGATAGGTCCACTAGCCTCCTCTTCGATGTCAAGAGCTCGCATGTAAACGTTTCCTCTGCACATGCGCCACAGAATACGCTCGAAGGCGAGAATGGAAGCGCGCTTCATGACTCCGGCCACAAACTTCAGTTCAGTCTCGTCGCGCTTCTCGTGGTGCTCCTTGCCGACTCCATTTCCAATCTGCACGTTGTATCCCTGCGCTTCGGAGATCGACTGCAGAGCCTGAGTGCGCTGTCCGCCGTCTAAAAGACTTTGGACCTTCTTGAGGCAATTCCTGAGCTCGTTCTGCTCGATGTAGGCAGATCGAATCCTGTTGAGCGTTTCGTTGATGCCGCCGATCTCTTCTTCGTAGTTGTCCAGTTTGTTCTGAAATCATAAGAACGTAGAATTTTGCAGATAAAAGCGAGTGAGCCTGGTTCGTCTCGTGCCAATTAGGCTTGGAAACACAAATTCATACCTGAAGAGTGCTCATTTCACGAGGGAGAGGAGCAGGAATGTTCGTGTCGCAGTCGATAATTTCCACTTCGTGCTTCTTGAGTTCTTCCTCGATGAGATTCAGGATGCGTTCCATGTTTTCGCATCTTTTTACTTCGTTTACAAATCGACGTTGCAAAGCGCTTTGCTCAGGATTGAGCTGAAAAAATTAGAATTTAGTTTCGCGTCACAATGGCGACACCATTTACATCTTTGAACTCGCACAATCCCAGCTCTCCAAGTTCGGAAACGCTCGCGAAAGCGGAATCTGCCTGGAGATACACTTGGAAGTATTCCATCAACTCACTCCGATAGAGGGAACCCATGGCTGCAGTGGTTTGTGTCCTGGTCCTGTCTTACCCTTAAATACAATTCAGAAGATTATGTCGCCACAAAAAAACCATAACACACGAAGGGACAAAAGCGAACGAAGCACGTTGTGTGATCACTGCGAGTGCGTGGAGAGGAAGATTCCAACTGATGACGACTGACGAGCAAAAATCAAAAAGTGATTTTTCGAATCGCTGTGGCCAATCGGCGGACACTCACTGGCGCGTTGCTTATCTCGATTAGGCACCGCCGCCGCCGCCGCCATCATCATCATCATCATCTCCATCATTGAGAAGCTAGCTGAGTGCGCCATCGCCCGGACGGACAGACGCTGTCGCAACCATTGCTTATCAGTTTCGCGGACGTAATTTTCATGACCAAGACTTCAATTTGATACACCCCAAATTCCATTACCTGGAAGCTGTGTGAATCGCGTGAAAATACGATGATTAGTGTGAAGATCAAAAGGGCTTTCTGTGGGAAATCCGTTGAAACAACAAACAATCAGCATGTCGCAGTTGGGTCTATTGTCAACTCAAAATAGCAAAATGCTCTGAAAGGTGTGCAAATTGAAATTTTCAACCTTTAACGAATTGAAACGTTGAGTCATCGAGCTACACTGTACGGCTATCAAAGAATAACAAAGGATTTTTGAAAAGTACATATTTGTTCTTTGTACACTTCCGTTCGAGGAAGAAGAGACAAAACATCTTGTCGAAGTGACACTTTATGGAGATCGTAAAATCGTAAAAACCTCGTGTCCGCTGATACTGACTTTACCGAGTTTTATCGAGCGTAGTAGTATCACGTGAGCATTTGAACTATGTGAACCGAAGCTGCGTCCGTCTGACAGCGGATTAGCGTCAAATCACTGCGCCAACTTTTCTTTTTTTTTGGTTTATACCCGGAAGCCGGTAAACTTCAACTCCATTTTGCCGTGTGCAACAAATAAAATGATTTTTGCAAGCCTAGCAAGCCTAAAGGCAACAATTTTACGACCTAGGCTTTGGGCGAGAGTAATAACCGAGTCGTAAACTCTCTTGGGATGACGCAGATGCGTGGGGTGGAAAAACGTATTGAAAACTTTACAAAAGAGCGCTCGTAAAACAAGGACAGCGAAGGTTGTTTCCCGGGACACGAACCTCTGCAGATCATCAAGCGCGAGGGGCCGCTAGGCAGAGCCGGAAAGAGAGCGGTGCGCACAGTAAGCGTCATAAATACACTTCTGAGGGCTTTCAAGCATAATTGACGATTGATAGGTGAGATAGCCTTTGGCGTCAGCAGTTTGGTCTTTTGTCTTTCTGATAGCGCGCCCAAATGCGCTGGTGCAGAGGAGCAGAGTGCTGCGAGCTGATTAGCGATCGTTTGCTATGTAAGACTTTTGCAACTCAAGGCGTAGATCTGCATTCGCCGACCGGAGTACGTACAGATTGGGAGGCGATCGTTGGAGCTTTGCTCGAATTCTGAACACGCTTTGGACTTTGAATTTGTGAACAATTTTGACATCCAAATCATTTGTAGCCTCGTCTCTGTTGCAATTCAAAGGCATCGAAACTCAAAGATAAAAGGCTACAATTGACCTGATCAACTGATGAAGCTGACAATTTTCGATTTTGCATGATTCGACAACTCTATATTGTGCATCTGAGTGATAGTAGAAAGTGTGAAACTCTTTAAATCGCACGCATTTCAGGCTTACGAGAATTAATTCCTTACTTAGCCTTCTCTTCCCTCCTCGTTCACGTGCAACATGTTTGCTTATGTTTGCTTAGCGCGAGACGAACTGATCGTTGCATTCCTTTACACCAATCTACCTGATCATTAAAACATCATCAGCGGTATCAAAGTTTAAAATTGACGAGTAAAGCGAGTGATTATTGTGTCGTTCGGGAATTGCACATTGCAGAAGAGGCTGCAGCTATTTCTTGGTCGACATCGTGTCGAACGCGTCGGTCAACGACGAGAGATCGGTCTTCAGCTTCTCCATCCAGCGTTCCAACTGTTTCGGCTGGTCGATTACCTCGACCGTCTGCGTGAACGGATCGTACATGACGGAAAACGGTTTCGCGAAGCTCTTCGCGTACTGACTACAAGAAGCATCCCGTTGAAAATTAGTTTGTGTGGTTGTAAAGAAAGTGCAAATTACCGCAGACGTGACATTGCGTCGAAAATCGACTTGGCGACAAAGTACAGCGGCTGATAGTCGACGTCTTCGTACGGCTGCAGCGCAGTGATCGCCGGCTCAAACGCTTTGTGCTCGGGGGTATCCGAGCAAGCATGCTGAACAGAATTCCGGTGAAAAAGCGCCTTCTTATCAATGGGAAATGTTACAATCAATTCGCCGTACGCGGAAATCAGGCCGGCACCGATGGCCTTCAATTTTCCGTCTTCTTCGCAGAGTCCGAATTCGATGATAAACCAGTAAACCTGGAAGAGATGTCATTAGCAATCAATAATTGATTTCGTAGTTGATTTGGACGTAAACAAAGTGAAAATACCGCAGCTACAAATGTCTTTGAGACTGGGATGTGCTGCAGACGGTTTCTGTTTGCGCCGCTGCTTAGGGACACGGATGCAAGGTCTTGTGTTCGAGATGGACTTTTTCTGCACTAGAAATTTAAAACAGACATAAGCGCTCACCGTAGAGAGCTGTTCAATTTGCTCGTCGGTGGCACCTAGCGACAAGAGACCGATTTCTTGAGAGAACTGAGCCATAACTGGATCAGCAAACATGGGACAATGACCGAGGAGCTCGTGGATAACGTCAGGCTCAGGCGAATGATGAGGAGAGCCTGTATGACGGACATATTGCGTTGCCTGGAAGACACGGAACGCGAGACTCGCGAGGAAATCGCGTGCAGAAAGAAGTCCACCGCACGGACGAAGCTGAAATCCGGTTTTCTCTGGAATTGTGACGGTAATCAGTGAAATAGCGTTTTTGTTATCGATTACGTTGGAGATACTGATTCACATCGGACAGCTGCGGAATCTTGTACGGAGTGAGCACACCAGCGTCTTCCATTTTGCGGAGGTTATCGCGGTATTCCTTGCAAGTGTGACTCTCGTGAAGTGACTTCAGTCTTTTGTAAACAGCTTCCCAAGTTTGATGCTCAGCTTCCGAGTACTCAACATATGGAATCGGCTGACCACTGCAAAAATCAAATCAATATTTAGAATTGCAAACTGACGACTTACTATCGATAGCTATTGGCGATCTGATTCAGCATGGCACGTCTTGTAATGTAAGCCTCATCGCCGTGACCAGGATGACGCGGATCGGTTGTAGGTTCGTACTTGGTCACAACATGGCCACATTTGTCGAGATCGCTGATATGCCTGGGGAACCATGGAACTGAAAGTGAGCACAATTTCAAAGTTGAGTTTGTCTGCCAGTGACTAACTGGAAGGATTCGTTTTGTCAACACTGCTGTAGAGTTCAAACTTTTTGATCGAATTCTCAATCGCAATTTTGGTAGCTGCGTCGAGAAACGCGTTCTTAGTTCCGATACAGTCAAGCAGAAGCTCGAATTGTCGTTGCTGATCTGCAGAGAATGAATTATGATTACTGTCTTGGCCGTCTTATATACTTGATGCGTGTTCTTCGTCGTTTTCGTCAATCGTGTCATATTTCTTTACGAGCCGGGTTTCCAGATGCGATACCGTAATTCCAGCTTGCTCAAACGAGCGAAGAGCCTGCAAGAGCAGCTTCACACTATCTTCTGCAAAAACTACCGTAATCATCAGGATCTCAGTTTCAGTTTACCGCTTGGAGAAGGCGAAAGGAATGCGCTGAACTTCATGCGCTCGTTTTCGGAACTTGACCATATCAGCTCAACGCCTTCGTCATTCAATTGCTCCAAGATCTGAAATTTACGATTTGACGCATTAGTTGACGTTCATAGAACACAAACCCTGCGACCGCGGGTCTTCTCCAACTGCTGGCGATGGCTCTGCGTGTTTTTCCTCTTCAATCCTTCGATCGCCTGGCGATCTTCAGACGCTTGGCGCACCAAGCTATCACGACGCATGGATTGACGTTTTTGTTCAGCAGACTGTAGACATAGAACCAGTTAAAATGAACTCCGGATTTCAAGGGACAAACTCACCATCTCTCACCTCGATGCTCACAATGGGATTGCTGCTGTTATGTATCGGTTGCCGGAATAGGAGGGCCAATTGCGAGACTCTTGTTAGAGAGTAATCGCTTCCTGTTCACCTTTTTGCACGCAATTATGTGACGCCCACTACACTGAAAAGGAGATCAGATGTGAAATTACGCTACACAGATGCTAAATTGCCGCCTACCTGCACTTTTCTTTTCGAGTTAGACGAGCAGCGAAATGCGCGAAACTAGGCGTCCAGAATGTGGACAAGCTGGATGATGGATGACAAGTGCCAGAAGCGCACTTTTAAACAGTAATTCGAAAGGCGGAGACATCCTTTCAATCATGTAGGAGGAGCTGGATGAAGTGACAGTATACGTGCGGCACTATCAACGTTTCTAGAAAAACAGCCAGCCTAGAATTAAACTACTACAAAAGTTGTTCATTTTTTTGTCAGAAATGCTAGTTAAAAGCCAATTCATAAACAGCGCAAGCGCTCAAAAGACACTTGCGACCTAGTTATATGTTTCCTTTGTGACCAGTTCGTCTGCGCGCACCTCACACATACTAATGTTGTCATGATTCGCATGTTTTTTAAGCCATAACATCGTCAGTCCTGTCCGAGCTGTAGAATGAGGTCAAGCCTGATGTAGTTTTTGAGAAGACCAAGCTTTTCTACGTTCATCTTTCTAACATCTACATCTCCTTTAGCCGAGCATGACCTCGTTCACAGAGCAGTGCGAACGGTCTCAGCACGATAGTCCTGCAATGCGTCTCGTCCGCTTATTCTCAACGAAGTGTCAACTTCCTCGCTGAGAACAATCGCTGTTTCCTTCAAAATTGTCGATTTCAACTGATACGTAAATTCTCCTTTATGGCCGACCGCGAAATCGACTACGAATACTTGGATCGCTTGGGTATATGCTCGAATGTTGGCTCTGCCTACTATAAATGCGGTTTTCAGAACGTAAACTGCAGCAGCTAAAAAACCCCAACAGAGTATTCAAAAGCAAAGACGTCTTGCAAGAGATCACGAAGAATCGGGAAGATAGGGTTTGTCGTGATTACCACATTATTTCTCATTGCATGTGCCAATTCCAGCTTTTCAACCTGTTAACCGCTAAAGAGCCAAACAGCATCGGATTCGAAGATAGTTTCGTTGACGTTCCCATTACCGCCAGTTATCTGCAAAGGAAAATCGCTCCACAAACAGTTGCTGTCAACAAGCAGGAGCTACTGAAGTTGGTCAAAAACGACCTTTTAGAGGTGAGCCACGAGTACTGAAAACATTTGAAAAAAGGCGATTTAGTGCATAACCAAAGCGGTCGAAGAAGAAGAGACTAAAGGGGAAACTGGTAAAGAAGAAGTTCAGCCAAACAAACCGCCGAACACTACAGAAAACAATTCCGCCGTCCCCAGCGCTCTTAGCAGCTTCAAGAAGTTGAAAGTTGATTAAAGATGGTTTGGGTGGAACAGAACTTTGTCTCATTCTCCAAGTGCCATGCTTACAGTCTCCACATTATCCCACGCAAACCATCTTCCCCAGGTGCAACTCATCTCCTCGCCCTGTTGTTTTAACGTCGTCATTCAGTCAGCGACTCATCGATGGCATCTTCATTCTACTCTCCTTCTGACACCGTGTTCTGCATTAATCATTCCGGTTATCTCATCTTTCCTAACGACGATGGCGAACCATGCCATGTCAACCAATTGTTAGAATCGTCGTTTTTGGATGGTATTCATACGCTTGATCTCGTATGCGCCGATACTACTCCTCATCGGCATAATGACGATGAAGCGTTCATTGCCACATGGTAAATATTGCATCACTGCAGCATTAAATCAATATATTATGGTTTAGTTGGGTTGGCTACGACGATCAGCTCAACCATGTGAAATACATCGCCGCCGTCTTTATTCTGGACGCCGAGTTCAACATACGTTTAGGTTAGTACACATAATAATAAGCGATTAATGTAAATAACGAATGTAAAGAAGTAGTGAATTGAGCTCCATTAAGCAACCAAACGCATCCTGAATCACTTTTTTGAACGTTTAAATACAAAAAAAAAACGTTGTCATTATGATCTAATGATCGCACTCCAGGTTGTAATTTCGAGACCAAGTCGTGCCCAGCCTACTGCCGCATTACTAATCCTGCCCCCGTAACACGAAACATGCACTCTTGGCTCGTGTTCTCTTCTGATAAGGCCGTCGACTGCTATCTTGTTCATGTATGTTGCGTTGCCCTCTAGTCAACAGAATTCGTATGTTCTTTACAGCCTGATGACGGAAAAGCTGAGCTTATCGAAGAGATGTTCGACGTATACCCCGGCTTAGATCTCGGCTACCTAGCCGGCGCTGCCACGCGAACTGCCTGCACCTACACACCCGAATACCGTTGGTCCGCAGTCGGCTTTGACTCAGGCCATGTTAACGTGACAATTAGTCAATGTGATGGCGGGTTTATCATCGACCGTAAATCGGTGAAGTTTAACAATGTCATTTCATTCCTGCACTTCCTGAACAAAGGGCTTCCTTCTCATGAGACCTACATGTTAGTTTCATCAACATCCGGACCTCCCGTTGTTTGGCATCTGTCTCTCGTTGTATGTTTGTCAATTTTCTTGCTTTTTACTTAATTAACACAAATTAGGATGACCAGATACGATGGAAGCTGCAAACCGTCCTTGAAGACTGGCGCCCTGGCAGTGATGCTGTTTTGTGTGGCGCGGTTAACGACGATAGCGTTTGTATTGGAACCTTTGGAAACGTAAGAAGCAAATGCGGTTCAGTGGTTACTTAGCAGTATCTATTGCAGGTGATGCTCGCATACGACATGGATGAAGTGCTAAACAAGACGTCAGTTCCTGTAAGCCGAGAGGAATCGATAACTGTCAGCGCTCCTGTCATTTCCATTCAGTTTCTATCCGATGGTGATATGGCCATGCTTTCCAATGCTGGATATCATCAGTTTTCACGAGAAAAAGAGTAATTTTGTTTATGTCAAAGTTTATGTACAGTTTGAAAATAATTATTTGGTTTCACTTTTTGAGATGACTAATAAAGACGCACAACAGAACTGTAGAGTAGGATGCAAACAAAGCCTCCACGTTCACGGACACGGAACGATGCTTATATAAGCATTGATACGTGTTTGACGGCTTCCACTTCTTTTAGTGCGTGCTTGTTTTTGAACTCTTTGAGGCAAATATTGTTAAAGCTACTTTATTGTTGACACTTGCGTGCAACGATGCATTCGGACAGTGTTATAACCTAGTGTTGCATTAACTTGCTGCTGTTTCGGCGCATAGCAGCCCTCGAGTGCTGCTCATACTGGAAATGCTCCCCATTGCGCAACTGGATCGTCTCGCGGAAAAACTTGGCCATGCGGGTCCTACAGTCAACACTCGCTTCACCGCTAATCCACAAGCAGATCTGAACAGACTCTATCAAAAGTTCCAAATCCGACAATGCAACAACCTTGTTCGCGTTGTTGCGAATACAGACTGCGGCACCGCAGATGTAGTCAGAATCCTCACCGAACTGCTCTCCGATCATCGCAATTATAAGCTCCATCCAGCAATCGTCCAAACGCGTATTAGCACTGTGGCGGTCAGCATTATCTTTCCGCTTCAATCTGAGTACAATTCTTCCACCATTCTTGTTTTTCTTGTCCTCCCACATCGGACGAATGCCATTCTTAAAGAAATAATAATCGTGGTTCAGTTCGAGTCGCGAAGGAGGGAAAACGCCGTTGAACGTCCTGAAGGAGTCAACTAAATATTAGACTTTTATGTCATCAACTTACTTCCAGAATCTGTTAATGCTGTTAATATTTTCCTCAACGATCTTGAAGCTTTCTTCCCAAGATTTTCCATCATTGTATGCGCCCCAGTAAAGAGAGTAATTGTGCTGGAGAGGGCTGGGTTTAGCCGAAATCGGTGACTGTTTGCCCGATGAAGCTGAAGAAGACGATGGATCGTCGCCGAACATGTTAGCACTCATCTAAACAAACATTTATTAGGTTGTTTTCTATTTTGTAACACTAAAACATAGGTTACTTCTTCAGAGATCACCATTTAAAGCCACAAGGGAGAAAAGAGGATAGCGGCTCAAGAGATTGAAATGAGAAGAAGCGCAAAGGAATCAAAGAGTCACCTAGCAATTATCGCAACAAGTCAGATATGTAATGCCTCTTCACGCGGTGGAAACGACGGTGCCAGCGAGCGAGGCAAATGCGCATTCGCCGCGTCTTTGTTGATGGCGTCTTTCGTTCTCATCCTTGTCCGGCATCGCTGTATGCAAATTGCGTCGTACATGGGAAACAGCATTGCCAGCTGTGTGTCGAAATGTCAGTGCGTTGTCGTCAGCGCAAACGTTCCGTTGAGATCGTCGCCATTTACGCTAGTGCGCGTCGAGCGGAGGCAGACATACCTATAACTAAAGCACACGAGAAACGATGCTAACCCCTCGACGCTCAGATGGAAAATTTTACACGAAAGGCAGTGATGAGAACAATCGAGACTGACATGATATTTAGAACAACAATGCGAAATCTTTACGGCCAATTGAAGTATCAGTTAATTGTTGCGTAGTTTAAATCCATTCGTGTCATCGAATTTGATCAGCCTTAGAATGATTGGAGCTAGCTTTGATTCCGCTCCTTGTGATAAATCACATGCCAATTCTACAAACTTCAAACTCGTATCGCTGGTTACGCAATGTTTGTTGTTCTCTAAATATTCAGTAGACGCTATTTGCTGACACTACTCCTCTGATAAGTCAGCAAAATACGATATCAAACTAGACAAATTCGCGTGCACTTGCGTGACTGGCAATCGTATAACCATAAAAGCTAATTTACAGGTGTTAATCTGCTTGTCTTCTCTACCTACTGATAAGAACAACAACGCAAGGTTGAGTCTTCTCTGAGCTCTCCTTTCGCCACTCATATGACTGTCTATGATGCAACGGGCGGAGTCATCGGAGATTATCTTGTTACAACATGAACAAAAAGCGCTTCTGTGTGCGCTTTTCCGAAGAAGCCAGTCGGAAACATCCCTTCTCCGACGATGCTGCCTTTGGTTGCGGTTATCGTACTCTGCTTTCATCTTGGCGAAGGTGTTTTGCACCATTGCAAAGAGAAGCGACTCAAGAATGTGGAGCAACTCACGTTTGGTGGAATGAACGCCGAAGGATACTTTAGGTTGGACTGCGTTTGATCACCGCTCTTCTTAATTTTAAATTTTCAGTTATGATGATAAATTTCTGACTTTTCAAGCTTCTGACTCCGTGATGGCGAAGCAACCGACCTACGGAACAACCTGTGATCAGATCTACCAAATGGACCTTGGTAAAGATGTGAAAGATCCGACGAGAATTCGTAGAATCAGCTCTGGTCTTGGATCTACAACTTGCTCCTATTTCTATGGCAACAACAAGGACAGTCTCTTCGCTGGTAACTTCCACAAGATCACTATGCTCGACCAGAACAACACTGCGCCGATCTACAATACATGCCCGATCAAGAAATGCTCGTTGAACTACACAAAGGACAATCCCCTTCACGATCTCTGTACTGTTGATGGACAGCCTGCCTACACCTGGGACATTTACAACGATTACGATATCTTCAAGGTTAACCAGTACGGCAACATCATCAAACAGCTGACCAAAAACGACTTCTACGATGCGGAAGCAACGTTCTCTCCCGATGGATCCAAGATTGTCTTCACTTCTGACAGATCCGGTGATATGGAGCTCTACACTATGGACACCGAGGGAAACAATGTCACGCAGCTCACCACCGAATTGGGATACGATGGAGGTGCCTTCTTCAGCCGAGACGGAAAGAAAATTGTATGGAGAGCGTCGCGCCCAAAAAATGCTACAGAAATCAAAAGATACAAGGATTTACTCAAGTAAGACCCAAAATAGCCTGTAACTGTGATTTACCAACTGATATTTTTAGAAATGGACTCGTGGAACCGCTGTACATGGAGCTGTTTGTTATGAACGTTGATGGCACCAACAAGCGTCAAATTACAAAGCTCGGAAATGCGAACTGGGCTCCGTTTTACCTAAACGACAGCAGCACGATAATATTCAGCTCAAACCACGACGGTGGTAATGCTGGAGGGTACGGTGCCTTTGTGCTCTATCTGATCAAGGATGATGGAACGGGACTTGAACAAGTACCCACAGTTATCATGCCATTCAACTCTAACTTCATTTTCAGGTCACCTATGGCGATGGAGAATTCAACTCGTTTCCGATGATGAACTTTGAAGGCACAAAACTGGTGTGGGGAAGCAGCCGCTTAGGAAGCGAGACGGAATTGGACCTCTTCATTGCAGATTGGGTGTACAACCCCCAGCCAACGTCACTTGTCCAAGTCCGACTGTGGAAACGAGCACGAAAGCAGCCAGTTCGTCGGCCATTCCCGCTTTGTTCATCGCTGTCCTTTTCTCACTGTCCCATCTTATGTAATTTCATGTTTGCGACTCGGGTTTGATGCCGGTATAAACACATTCTTTGGTTTGCTTGACCGATCAACTCTATCAGCACCTATTCGTCCTAAAAAAACCGGGTCGCTTCAAGTCCACTGGTGCTGGTGAAGGAGAGCGCTTTGTGTGATGCAGCGGAAGCATTGACTTTTCACGTTTTCAAACCGTGAATTCTGGGAATTTATTATGATTCTCAAAATCTCGCGCGCCCGTACTCATGTATTTTGCAGCTGCAAATGCGGTGTGCAAGACCTCTCGCGCGCTCGCTTGCATGGTGTGCTTTTGCTGATTCAAATGCTGCAATCGGTCGTTTCAAGACCTCGCGCGCGCGCTGACAGTAAACGATTTTTGCGCGCCTTCAGCGCGCACGCTGCTCGCTATTTGATTTTATTTTTTGAGTGAATTCTGGGAATTTATTATGATTCTCAAAATCTCGCGCGCCCTTACTCATGTATTTTGCAGCTCCAAAGTCGGTGTGCAAGACCTCGCGCGCGCGCTGGCAGTAAACGATTTCGGAGTGGACGCTGTCTTCAACGCTTTCGCATTTCTTTGCATCGCTTTTGTTGCGCGCCTTCAGTGCGACCACTCCTGTTCGCTCTTTGATTTATTTTTTGATTAGTCAATTATGCTGTAGTTTAATGATGAAGGTTTCGTTCAGATCAGGCGATGGCGACGAGCACTCCACTTCCGGTTCCTATCTTCTACGAAACTCCTCCGCTTTCGCTGAAGCGTGTTGTTGTAAGAAATCCACTATTTGGCGCCGTTTGCTGATGTTGTTATTGTTTTCAGTTGGGCAAGAACTCTACTAAGCGCTGCATCAGTCTTCCGAAGCCACTGCCGTGTCGCGGAAGATTCTCTTCGCGCTCGAAAGATACGTTTACTCGTCGACCAGTCTTTGTTTCGTTGGCCGGGGAAAAGAATGATGGTTTGACAAGTTTCTCACATGTCCATTGATGAATATTACTCTTTCAGTGCTCGCCAACTCAACGGTCTTCGATCCCTCATCATCAGAAACCTTTTTCGAACAGTGTTTTGACGTTGTCAAGACACTCGGCGTTGGTTCATTTGGAGAAGTGTTCGGCGTCCGATCAAAAGAAGATGGAAGTACTTTTGCCATAAAACGCACTCTTGAACGGTTTCGGTCTACTATCGATCGTCAACAAAAGCTACGCGAGGTCGAGAAGCTTCAGTTGGTGAATCACCCCAACTTGGTTCGTCTTGTTTGCGCTTGGGAAGAACGCGGACATCTCTACATCCAAACAGAACTTTGCGAGAAGAGCCTCGAGCAACTGGTTTTGGAATCTCCTTCATATACCGTTCCAGAAAAAGTTTTGTGGGGCTACTTTTCTGAATTGTTGGAGGCATGATTTACAACTTAATTGCAGCTTGTGACTTTTTGATTTCTAGGCTGTCGACTATTTACATGAACACAATCTAGTTCATGGCGATATAAAGCCAGCGAACGTGCTTGTGAACAGCGAAGGAACGTGTAAATTAGGCGACTTTGGCTTAATGGTCGATCTGGATAAAGTAGGCGGTCTTCTGTCTTCCAAATACATTTCAGCAAATCTCTTCAGGACAATGTTGCTAATTCCGACGAAGGAGACAGCAAGTACCTGTCGTCAGAAGTCATAATGACAGTTCCCAGCAAGTCTTCCGACATCTTCAGTCTTGGAATAACGATCCTGGAATTGGCGTCAGGAATTTTTCTTCCATCGTGTGGTACAGGATGGCACATGCTGCGGAGAAAGGAGATTCCAGAAGGATTTATGAAAGGTTGAAATTCTGTTTTTGGTTTGTGTTTCATGTCCGTTTCTCAGAACTCTCACCTGACTTGGTTGCGATCATTGAACAAATGATGGATTCGGACTCGGACGCCCGTCCGACCGCTCGCCAGCTCCTTAGTCATTCTCGATTTGTTCAGATCCGCGCTGATCGTCAATTGTTGCAGACGGTACCCGTACGCTCTCGCAACATCTGTCGCAAGCGACCCAGCACCGCCGAAGTATGTATACCTCGTTGTAGAGATCGCTTGGCTTGCAACTTGATTTGCTTTTATTGTCAAGTCATCGTTTATTTCAGGACGATGGAGCTTCTCCGCGCACGCGTATTCGTAAGAGTCGCTGTTCTCTACGATTCTGTGATGGTATGGTTTTTTATTCTTTTCGCTCACAGTTACAACATTAATTTAGAGTCACACTTGCGGGTTGAGACATCTTCTCAACAGCGTACTTCTATATTGTCAAGTGTATCAATAACCACGTCCAAATCTCCGGTTGCAATTCCCTTGTCTAAGATGAGTTTGACAACGCCATCGCCCAGGTATCATATGCTGACAAGGTATGCGCACTTTTAGAGTACTCTTCTGATAAAATGAGCCTCTTTAGGTCTGTAACGCGCGAGCTTAACCTGCGTCAGCAAATCGTTGAGCATCACGCTGCTGCTATCAACGTCGATTCGCGAAATGGCCGTCTGACGGAAGCTGCATAAAAGGGCCGGATTTTTCCTCATTATTAGTTTTATTTAAGTTCTACGTGTTCATATCCGGTTTAGAGTTTCACATTGCCACTTTGTTAAATCCTTTCATTTTATCAAATAATAAAATTTGATTATTTAATCTCACACTGCTTGCTGCCTCTCTCAACCTCGGACTTCGTAGCTTTCTTCGAGTTTCATCCTGAAAGAGCCTCAAAAGAACAAAGCCTTGAACTGGTAACACAATAACGGAATACAGTGCGTGCTTACCGGATCGGATAGGCTTCGTTCGTTCTTGTGCGAAGACTACAGGTAGATCATCCCGATAGTTCCGCTCGTCTGGGGATTTCACTGGGGATCGTTTGACGACCGCATTCAAGTTCGAAGTGAGCTGCTCGTATTGGAGATGTGCCGAGTTCGTCAACATTTTCGGATCGCTCTTCGACAGCAGAATGTCCAACCCAGAGCCACAGTTCCGCTCGTCGTCCTGATTCATTTGTTCTTCAAAGTGTGCATGAACATATCTCTTCGCCGAGAACTTCGCGGAGACCATCGGAACCATCTAAACTCAAAATTATAAGCAATTATCTTGACTTGCAGGCGGTGGATCGTAATCCTCGTGATAATCCATGCCAGCAGCGATATGATTTTTTGTCTAATGCTGTTGACTACATCCCGAGTAGTCGCTGCGGATCAACCTTTGTGCTACGTGCCACCTCTTACCACAACAACAACTCATCAACCGCTGAACGAAACTGCCGCTCCTCGAAATGCGACGCTTGATGAGTCGTACGTGTGTCAAATGTGTCTGAGACAAGTGGAGCTCACGAAGAAGTACCTCGAGTGCGGCCCCGTCGTCGTCAAGTATCGCATAATCCACTATATTTGCATGTCGTACATAGCAGGAAGCTTCATGGACCAAAGAATGTCGCGCGCTGGAGACCGTAATGTTCTACGACGTCCGGTTTTTGGGAAATGTCGTAGCGGGTTGCAAAATCGGTGATTTTCTCCCACGGTTTGGAAACGGTCTTCAGTCACTGAGAGCTTTGACGGCATCACAAGGCGACGACTTGCGCACTGATCTTACCGTAATCCCACTGCTTCAACGCAAAAAACGCAGCAACACAGGCACTGAGGCAGACACAGATGGCTCGTCGAGAAAACGAATGAAAGATTATGTAGATGACGAAGAGTACGATTACTACTTGTGGCGCAAGAAGATGCGGAGATTGGGCTATCGACCGAGCAGACACTACAACAGCTATCCGAACTACGGGTATCTGAACCTCCCAATTATCAGGGCTCTAAATAAACTCTCAGATCGCGATCGTATCCCAGCAAGTACTACTATTCTTCTTCATACTCGTCGTCATGTCCTAGCTACAGCGGCGGATACTCCTATCCAAGCTACGGCGGCGGAGGAGGAGACGGCGGCTATCCCGGCGGTTACGGTAGGAACTACGGTGGCGGCTACGGTGGTGGACAGGCCTTCAATGTCGGCTTTGGCAGTGGCCTGAACATCGGTCTACCCTACGGTATGAGAGTTGGACTCGGTTCCGGGTTTGGAGTCAACGTCGGCTAACGACTTCAAATGTGCTGCATTTTGTACATAAAATTACCCATTTTTGCATAAAGAATCCATTCGCTCTCCACTTTCACTTATGTCCGCCAACAATAACAAGTTCGCGACTAATGACGCGCTCTGATACGCTGTAAATAGTAGTTGCGCTGTCGCCTCCTGCGTACGCGCACAGTCATAAAAACGAAATGGAAACTAATCCGTCCTAAGATGACGTTGTTGTTCGGAAGTTTGCGCAATCGGTTTGACGTCGCGACGCACAAAGTGACTAACAACGACCTTGTACTTTCAGAGTGATTTCTCAAATCGGCGAATTGAGTTTTTGCGGCATTTTTTTGGAAGAAGAAAGATTCAAAATTCAAAACATGTCAAATAGCAATAAATAATAATAGTCAATACTTAAGCACTCAAACAGTGCCACTTGCCGAATTATTGAATTCGCCAAATTTTGAAGTATAAATCGTTTTATTACCGATTGAATTGATTAGGATTAGGATTACATCACACTGACATTGACATTATGGAAGTGCCGTGTCACAATCAATAACTTGCTTTAGATGCGATTAGAAAAAAATCATCGGACGGAAAGGAATCATTGCATCGGACGGGAATTGAACCCAGGCCGCCCGCGTGGCAGGCGAGCATTTTACCAGTGAACCACCGACAGTTTGTCAGCGCCACTGTCCAGACAGTGCCACTTGCCGAATTATTGAATTCGCCAATTTTCATGTGTAAATCTTTTTATTACCGATTGATTAGGATTGCATCACAAAGGATTACAGACAAATAGGATTGTGCAGGCTATCTTACTAAGCAAATTGCAAATAAAGAACACTGTCTTCGCGCTCGAAATTCCAATAAATTGCTCTGCCCGTTGGGTTTCTGGAAACTAGCGTGGTGAATGTTCTTCCCTGAAGGAACCCCCTAACTCGAGGATAGTTTATGTCGTAGGCAGCCTTCTCCTGTTCCGTGCACGGTCCAATGGTAATCCGTGTAATTAACTCCACTGACTGCAGCTTCTTCATTGACGTTGGTGTACTCAACAGCTTCCCGGCCATCTTCTCCGCGTTCACTTTCCAATCTTCGATGATTTTGTAGAGAAGAGAAGGACTGAGGTTTCGAGGTAGAAGACGCTCAAACTGCTCCTGTTTTAGTAGATCGAGGACTGTTTTGGTGTCGCAGGTCGCAAATTCAGCAATATTCAAGGTTTTCTTCTCCACCAAGTGTTGTATAGTTTTCAGGAGGTCCTCCGTCATCTCGCATTCAGAACGAACTACAAAGATCGAAACGAAAGGAAGCGACCTGATGAATTCTTGAACGTTCTTCCCTACAGTCCCGGAACGCAAATGAATTTGAAGGCGGTGATGTTTTAGGGAACATAGCAATGCTTTGAGATCCTCGGCGGAAGAGGCAGATTCCTCGGCTTCGTCATTCGCTACAATTTTAATATACGTATAAAAACATCGGTATTTGTCACCGACAGCTCCTTTGTGTACCGTAATTTCGGATTTATGAAACTTGAAGATGCCCTTCTCAACGACCTGACCGTTTTTAAGTACAACATAACGACGGCCAAGAAGATCAAAGTTTTGCGTAGCGATCGCACCAGCGACTCCGGAGAGATCTTTGCAAACGGCCACAGAATGCGATGAGAGTTGGGAAGAGACGGCGTCGTAGAAAGCGCGAGGCGTGAAGTTCATTTTCGGAGAGGATCAGCGAATGCAACGATCTCGGATTGGACGCCTTTTATAGGCGAATATCGATGCGAAGCGATGCACGTGTGTGAAATAATCGAATTGCTTTGAGTGCTAACAGTGTTTGAAAGTATTGATTGCTGATGAGCGAGCGAACGCTGGAGCGCGCAAGTTTACAGATCAAAGCCCCCTGCGCCGGAAGCCTGTGAGTTCAAGAATCGAGCTTGTTATGCGTATTCCTCAGAACAGACCGTACTGAAACTGGAGGATTATTTTGAGATAAAATTTGAATTCTGTGAAGGTCTGTGACCTACCGTATCCGCCTGTAAAAGCAGAACGGCGGATTGTTGATCCCAGACGTCGGGATCATCAATCATCCGTTATAAAACCCAGAAGCGGCGCGGATGAGAGACCGTTGATTGAAAAACATTGATCACTCACAAGGTCGCTTCCAGTTCACGAGGGACTGAAAGTTTCAATGCTTGTAACTTAGGAGCTAAAGCAAATCGGTTGTTGTATCTCGGACTGTATCCGGGATCGCTAACATAGCGATTACCCACGCGAAGAGAGCAGCTGACAACGTCCAGTTAATTAAAGTCAAGCAAAATCCGTGACTTACTGTTTTCCAGATTTACGGACCTTCGCATTGTGGCGCCGTCCGATAACGCCAATCTCGTTATCCCAGTTTGTTGGAGAGTGGAGAATCTATCTGTCTACACTTTGATGTGCGTTCTTTCATCTATGTTAATCTGAAGCGGATTTAAGGTTGAGTTTAAGTTTCAACTGCAGTGTTTACACAAGTCGCAGCAAACTTCTTTCCAGCAGCGATCGCGAAACGTTTCCCCGTAGACGTTGCAACTTCGACGTCGATCGGCAAAAGATTCAAAATGGTAAGTGGAGGAACAATAGTGATTACGTGCCCTGGCAAGTAATCTGTGTCGGGGTGTTCACGCTGAGAGTCACCACTTTCCGACCATCTTTTTCCATCGAAACCAAACATGTGTGGGACATCTAAACACAACAGAAGAGATGCGCGTGTATAAACGAACTGCTTACTAAATGGTCTTGAGTTGGCGTGCTTGAAGGTCTCGATCTATAGCAACTACGATAATACGAGCCAACGGAATCGACATTCAGCGAAGTGACTTCTTTGTAACTACTACTACATCTACTCGTACGCTGATCTGGCGTGTTCCAGTAGAATCATCACTTTGGAGCTAAATAGAAACAACATAATTCATTATCAAATACGTTTTATCACCGTCACAGTCGCTTGATTGGGAAGTCAAATGTGCTACTCTTTCTTTGAGCTACAGTAATCAACCTCACGTTGGGTTTGCGCTTTTCAATACGAACTTTATTGATCTCATCAACACCAATCGAGAAGACAATCTCGGACCCTGTTTCGTTGCGGAGCAAGTAAGGAAGATGATCCGATCATGAATTCAAAATACTTTCACCGAAAACAGCATTTTGTGTTAAAAGAAACGCGTTGTTTGAACTTACGGGCTTTAGAGGTTTCGTTGACTGGGTATTTCATATCCACGGCTAGGTTCTCCATTTCCAGTGTCATCGTCGTGTTGTATGAGTCGTTCGTGCCCGAAAGCGAAGCCCTGCGCGATGATCTGCTCCGTCTGCGCGACGTCCAAACGCATATCGGCTATTGTGACATTGAACAAAGCAGCTCCGTGCTCGTTCTTTCCGAAAAAACTCACTGGACCGTCCAGCAAACCTATGCGCATACTGAAAGTAAGTGTTCAGACGGAAATGTCATTACGACCTGATAAAAACTCATTTAGGCGATCGAAGATTTGTTCGTTACGGGGTGTAATATGTCAACGAAGAACGATGTTGCTAATTTGATGAAGGTGGATCGAGCGTGGAATCTACAAACACGGACAGCAGGTAACGATACGTTACGATAACGCCGTCGCTCAGGTATCATATGCTGACAAGGTATGAGCACTTTTAACGCTTCTGCTATCAACGTCGATTCGCGAAATGGCCGTCTGACGGAAGCTGCATAAAAGGGCCGGATTTTTCCTCATTATTAGTTTTATTTAAGTTCTACGTGTTCATATCCGTTTTAGAGTTTCACATTGCCACTTTGTTAAATCCTTTCATTTTATCAAATAATAAAATTTGATTATTTAATCTCACACTGCTTGCTGCCTCTCTCAACCTCGGACTTCGTAGGGGATAAACTATTCGTTCGGCCTCTGCGATAAGCTATAACAGGCAGCGCAGTTGTACTCATCAGCGTTGTACTCCATCCGAATGGCTCTTCGCTGCGCGGTTTCGTCTTTGGAAATTCTGTACTTGATCCTGTCGAAACTTTGTGCGGCTGTTAAACAAGAAAATCGTTTTTATTTTATAAATTAAGATATTCAAGTTTGCGAATTTCCTGAGCAACTGGATATTCTTCGTTGAAGAAGCATCTCGTCCATCAGTGGAATCATCCGAGATATTCTGCGGAAATTGCCGTTCTTCACACTGTTCACGCGGCTTGTAGAGGGTTCTTCGCCGGTGCAGTCCATACTAACACCTTGGCCGTTTGAGGAGAGTAGAGATCGATTCGCTTCCGCGTTTGGTGAACTTCTAAAGTGTTCGGCTGTTTATTATCGTAAACTGTCGAGCTGCTTGTTCGTATTTTGACAACAGAAGGAGCTGCATGCGGTTTTTAACAACAATAGGGGAGGTTTTCCTTACTTCATTGACTTAAGCTCTGGTTGCTTGAACGTATCAGCAGTGTAATATTAACAGCAAACGTGATTGCACCCTACCTTGGTCGTTCAGAGATGTTATCCAATTGAATATTCCTTAGTTTCCGTCTGTTCTTTACCGTCTTCTTATCACCTGTACCAAGCTCCTGCCACCACATGATCAACTTTCCTATCACTGTCAACTGAAGACGGAACGATCGATGTCTTGACTCGACGCAGTACTCTCCAATTGCCATCAAGAACGCAATCACAAGACCCGCGAAGAGAACGTAGAATATGCCGAAGACGCTCTGGAAAGAGGAAACAGATTGTGTCTCTTTCTGTGCAGCACAGGGCACTCCTTCGCGGCGATCACGCCACCACTTATTCTTTAATGCTTCCAGAATTGTGCGTTCTTGCAGCTGTAGGACCGTTCGTGACATGATGTCTCGTAGCGGGGAGCCCTTCGGTAAGGCGATACCGTAACCCTACAATAAGATGGTAAAAGGAAGCTCAAATTGGCAGAAATCTGTACCTTAGAGTCGAGGAGTCCACCTATACTCTGGAGTTCGCAGTCCCTCTCAATATAGTACTCCAACATGGAAGACTCCATCATGTAGGCGTAGTTGCCAGCCTTCACTCGCGCAATTCCCTCACGGCTACTGTTGACGAATACGGTAGGACTGCTAGATTCCATGATCGACCACATCCGTTCGTAGATCGGAATCTTCGATTCTCGGAAGAAATCCATTGTGGACCCGCTTTTTAGTGTACCATATTTGATTTTCTGCTGACTGGCCAGGTCAGATGTACTCTCAATCGGCGTGGTCATTCGTTCCACAGTAAGAAATGCAGCAAGCTGAGCTGTATAGGACGAGATCAAGATCAGAGTGAACATCCACCATATCACCGCTACAATTCTTGTGGCCGCAGCACGGGGAATTACATCGGATCCTTGTTGCATCAGACTGCCCACAGCGAACCACAAACTGTTCAGGATACTGAACTGATTCTTATGGTTGTCCATGCTCTTGTCGCGTTCGTCGATTTGTTGAATGTCGAACCTGAAGACGGTCATTGCCGCGTTATGTGTGACAGCAATAAGTACCATTCGTACGGACTGAATCGAGCTAGAAGCCACATTGTTAAGGATACCAACAAATATGAGCCAAGAAGTGAGATCCAAACGGAGAAAGAGAGCGGTTCTAGAAAAGTGAACAGCGTGCTCTTCTGATGAACGTCTTCGTTCGATTTTGCAAGCAGAATTGAAATACCCAAGTGCATGAATGGAAGCGAAAAGTCTGAATTCGAGCATTTTAACGTTGCAAACGTGCTTGGCGCTCCCTACCAACTACTTCAACTCGACTATAAGTAATGGTCACCGCAGACACCGACAGATCCGCCTCATGTCTTTGCAACACGCCGATCAGACCATTCCATCTTCCGGAATCGTCCTAACTAGCGGATATTAGCAGAACTAACACTTCTCCCACCTCTATTCCGTAAGTGCCGTCGACAACTTCAATGATTGTAAAATTGAACTTGAGCAAGTTTGCCATCTCTACCAGCAAATCGATGCAGAATCCCTCATAACCGATTTTGTTGTTCGCTCGACTAACGAACGGTTCCTCCTGAAAGCATTTCCCATATTCCTCACTTCATCTGTCTGTTCAAACGCGAGTTTACCAAGTAGACGACAACTCGCAGCGTGAGCCCTGCCAAGTCTTCGGCGTCCGGATCTATATCGAACTCCCATTTGTTTGCGTATTTGCTGTCGAATTCCCATCCACGCGTTTGCGTCCAGTTGCCGAGCTGCAAAAGAAAGAGTACTTGTTTGTGGTCGGTACATCAAGTAATCAACCAAAAAGGAGAGTGCGATCTTTGCAAAATGATCGACGAATACAGATGCGGATTAACAAATAGATTGTGCTCAGATTGTGCTTGTAAAAACGACAAAAGGCGTCGTGGCGCGCGTTTTGCACCTTGCGCTATAAATTGCTTAAAGTGTGCGCCTACTTTGGATACAATTTCCTAATTTTAATTTCTTAGGTAACAATACCATAGAGAACGTGACAAGGCAAATTTCGAGCGAATAGGGTTTGAACGTTTAAGGCTACTCATGCAAAGCCCGCTTCAATAGTTTACCTCGCGTCTGGTGCGCTTAACGTGCCCCAGAAATCGAGATTAGCTGTTCGCAATATTCAAGCGATTTAAACGTATACATGCAGTACTACTCAACAAGTCATTACTCCAATTCGGCTCAATTTGCCTCAAAAAATTGCGATTTCAGCATCGGCACTTTTAAAAGTGGAAAGCAATTATCTTGACAGCGAGGTCAATTGAACTAACTGCAACGATCCACTTTGCATGGTCGCCGATGCCAAAAATATGGGTCAAAACTCATAAATGCGCAGATGTTTGCAGCGGTAGGCATGACGGCAACCGTTAAAGTATTGAAAGAAGTGAGAGGATTATTGGTTTACTTCGTAAAATGCAGATGGAGGAGGAAGAAAAGGATAATCCTACTGTTCGGAAACAAGCCTGAACACGTTTCTGAACCTCTTTTGGTCAATTTGACAATGAACGGGAGAAAGTAGATGAATCAACAAAAAATGAGTCCCACTGTGCTGGGTGTTAAGCTCAAAAACTGTAGTTCAAGTGAGTTGTCATCGAAGTATCAAGGTCAAACATTTCGGAAAGATGTTCTTTGCAAAGAACGATCTTCAAAAATCCCACTTTCAGCGAACAAAGCGATGCAGACGTCATCGAAAGCGTCCTCCAACAATCGGCGGCGCACCTTTTTCAACAAATCGCCTAGCATGACTCACTTCTTCCTTTTATTCTCGCGCCTTTGAACGTGATCATTGAAGTTGATCGGCCTTTCACCGTGCGTAACAAGCGAAGAAAAACACACTGCATATCAAAGTGTCTGACATGAGTTGCGGAAATCGCCGAACCACCCCCTCCTCTGATGCAATCGTCTCACGCTGCGGGCGCGCAAAACGAAGAGATCACAAAAGTTCACAACTCAGCGAACGAGCGCGGAACATGTCGATCGAGCAGAAACTGGTTAGTCACCGCGACTCCGCCTCGTTTTGTATTTAAGTGCAGCCCCAGCAATGGTGAGGGCATCTCAGTCTACTGAGTCTCCGCTGATCCGCAATCCTCTCTACAACCATGAACAAGATCCTCGTTGTTTTCGCCGTCTGCGCCGTGCTCGCCGTCTTCGGACAGGAGCCTCCACCACCTCCCTTCCTTCAGGGCGCTTCCCAAGCCGCCATCCGAAGCTTCAACGCTTTGATTCAGTCCTCTGGTGGAAAGACCGACCAGCAGATTGATGCCGCTGTCGATAGATGGGTTGCCGGACAAACCGCTCAGATCAAGGTAAATTAAATTCCGTGGGAATCGTCAGCTAATCGCGCGCGCATTTCAGTCTGCCTACGTCAAATTCAAGGCTGAGATCAAGCAGCAACAAGCTCAGGCCGAAAATGCCCACAAAGCAGCCGTCGCACGTTTCTCACCCGCCGCCAAGGCCGCTGACGCCAAGCTCTCCGCCGTTGCCAACAGCCCTTCACTCACCGCGGAACAGAAGGGCCAACAAATCGAGCAGATCCTTGGCAGCCTTCCCGCCAACGTACGCAACGAGATCGACCAAGCCATGCAAGGTTAAGCGCTTCGGGTTTACTACGATCCCCGAGTGTATTTTGTAAAAAGAACGTCCATCCTACCTAAACCCTCTCCTTAATTGAATTGTATCGGGTGAATTCGAGCAATAAATGTTAACCGCCGCATCTTAAAGATCACTGAAGGTTAAATCGCATAATCAAATCACGACATCACGCTGATCATTTCAAGGTCTTTGGCTGCGACGAGTTCTCCTTTTCGAAACAACAAAACAACATTCGCAAACCGAATAAAGACATTACTTTCGCTTGCTTCTCGAAAGAGGAGCACACAGAGGCTGCGTACAAGCTGCGTTTTCAAAAACGTCTATAAATTCAATCCTTTGAGCTTCGGTGACCCACCAGAACGCATGCATAACATAAAAAACGAAGCCTACCTTTACGAATTTGCCGTTTATGCGACCAATCCCATCGAACATTGTTTCCAAGCGGCGCCCATGTGAATCTGTTTGAATGTGGCCGGTCAATCCGTTCATAACCGACATCTAAAAGTTCCGAACATCAAACTCTGTCTGCGTCTTCAGAAGTTTGTTTCTCGCAGCATTTCGATAAACATTCAGGTCTAGAATCTCAAAAACTGTTTGCTGTGCTCTGTCGCCTACAAGAGCTATTCAATTTCTGAACAATTCGAACCCCAATTCTAAGAAATCGGGATTGTTGTCGTCGGAATGCATTTGTTTGCTTCACAATGTTTTTGTTCCTCGAACAGACAAATCGGATCTTAAAATCAAGAGCGATTATCTTCCATTCATAATCGTAAACCAGTCTCGATCTGGTCTGCTTCAAACGAGTTCCAAGATCAAAAAGCTCAAGGAATGGCCGTTTTCTACATCTTCTCAACCTTCAAAAATCAAATTAACGTTTGTACTTTGCTGTGTGCCCGAATGAAAGATCGCGATCAACCGGTTAATGCGTTTCGTTTACGGTTTGTCGCACTAATAGAATTGCAGCATGGCTGACAAGGTTTTTCTTCATCGCAACCTTGCAATACATAAAAAAAAAACTCGCTTCCACGCATTCTGAACGCAAAGCAAACGATCGAGAATTGAGTGGAGATCATGACGTTGTTGCAAGTTTCGCAGCAAACACATCAACTCGGAAGGGGTGTTTGCAAAGGGAAGTAACCGGTGGCGCCGAGTGGAATTCGCTTCGGTGTGACTGATTGGCATATTGTAAGGAAGAAATAAACAATTTTGCGCTTGAGAAGCAGGTTTTTGAAGCCCATTTTGAATAATACTTGATCAACTTACACTGCGAATGGCAGTGTTCAGTCTCTGACCGTCGTTCCAAGTGTCGTGGGCGTCGCATAGAAGCGCCGATGGTTCAACAGGGTCGCTGTGCTTCTTGTAGCTGGTTAAAGCGGCGCCAATAAGGTTAATGGCATCGGCTGTTAGCGCGAGTTCTGTCTAAAATAAAAGGTTAATTATTTTCGAAAATTGTTTGCAGAAGAGAAGAATTACTGTTTGAATAGAGTAGGCAAAGATTGGATTGAGACTAGACAGAGGCCATGACTCACTGTGTACCTCTCACTCACAGCCAGTTGTGTGCGTGAAATTCGTCATTTGTAAGATTACAAACGAGAACTGCCATTGACAGCAAACAGCGGACCAGAAGATGTATGTTCAAAAATGACCGAACTCCAGCCATCACGTACCTTTACCAGCGGATCGCTTTTGACCAATTGCAATCCAGTAATGTTGCAGTGATATATCTGGTGCATGCTCTGCAGAAAGTCCTCCAGCAGCGACAAATCCTAAAATTGACTATTTTGGTGTTTTTCTTTGAGAACTGCTTCCATGCCGTGTTGGTGACCACATAGGAATACTTCGCCTCAGTCATGTTCATCCCGCTCGCCTGCGAAAGAATTCGATGCACCAAGCCGATCTCGTTAGTGTGGATTATCTGAAAAATGGAGATGTTTCACGCGACTTATGACTTTGCGCTTCCGCATGGCGCTTATTAGATTTGATCGCAGTCAGCTGGACGGCTGCACTTACTATGTTCGTCTCGCGGAGTACTTCGCGAATGTACTTGAGGAATGGCTGGAAGTCGGACGTTGCTTCTGGCAGTTTCTGCACTCGCGCAATTGGTGGAATCGCTCGCTCACGCGACCATACTGCAAGCAGATCGACGATTTCGCTCACATCTACAATTTTGCTATGTGAATAAACGTTTCGCTACCACAGCCTACCGTAATCAAACTGATAGATTAGCACAAAGGAGCGCCAACGCAAGTTGACGACTAGTTCAAGTGAAGCTAAGGCAGTTGATCCGTAGGAGGCGGCGACACTCGTAACGTATTCGTTCCCTGAAAACTCGGAAAAACATTAAAGTGTCAATGAAAACAGAATACGGCACCTCTTGATTCGAAGAAATCTCTTCCGTGAACGGTAACACAAGGCACGTGAAAGTGATGGCACATTGAATAGACCATTTGGAGTTCGTTGTCGGCAATGGAGAGCGGCACGAAGACAGCCACAATGTTGTTCTGAATCAGGTCGCAGACTAAAAGATACATTAGTTCTTTCTCCGCGATTTAATTGCCATTGAACGATACCTTTGCTCTCGATAAGCTGTGAACTTTCGGCAGGAGTGACCACATCAAGAGAGAGCTCCGATCGAACGGCATTTTCGTTGTTCCACTGATCGACCGCATGTCGCAAACTGTGCCACTCCATGCTCTCTGAGCCCATAAATAACCCTAAATATACACGCCATAATAATACGCGCAACGCTCCGGAACACCTACCGACATTGTACCCGTAGACGAAAGCCACAAGATGCTGCAGAACGCAGAAGACCGCCAAATGACCACCTCGCATAATTTCGTTTCTTTTCGCACCACTTGCCCACAGCGGCGATCATCACCGGCTTGTCGTCGCCGAGGTATCAGCAGCAGTGTTTCATGACGTTTCGACGGAAACCGCACCGCAAGAAGCCACAGCTGCACTTGACAGCGCGAGGAGAAGAAGACGAAACTGAAACGACTCAAAAAAGTCGCAAAGCGCGCGCGAATCTAATCGCGGCGAACAGAATACGAATAAACGAACCACCAAGGCGATCTTCGCAAACGAGATCATAGCTGAAAAAGTGGCGATCCGCCGCCGAAAAAGAGCAACAATCGTCGCTGAGGCAGAAGTCAGCCTTCAGCTCACGAGTCTCTGGAGAAATCCAAAATTCATCATCATCAACGAACGCTAATGAGCCGTTGCTGCTTCTGCCACTCTTCACTGCATCGATAAGAGCCAACAAGTTTTTGTGCCTCGGATTCGAGGAGCCTAAGAAGGAAGCAAAGGGGGCCGCAGACGGATGCGGCTGCGCGCACGACTGAAGGCAAAATGCAAACCGTTGAACTATGATTTGATTAGTGTTTGAAAGAGATAACCTTGTTAGGTTCAAATGGTTTCTGAGTCGTTTTTTTTCTGTCTGCAAAGCGCGGGAAACTCGAGATTCGATTTAAAGCTCTATGTTCGTAACCAACCAGATTTCGCTTGTTTTTATGCAAAAATGAAGGCGGCGATGGAATTAAGAGTTTGAAATGAAATCCTCGTCTGACAACGATCAGCTTCACATGCCTGTTCCACAGAGTCTTGGTGCGAATAGGTTGTTAGCGTTGCGAAAGTTGAGGAAACAGAACAAATAACAAAGCGTCGAGCGTGCGCTCGCACGTCAACACTGACATGACAGTGATGATCGCAGTCGCAAGTAGCTTGCGAGAGCGTGAATTATTCCGTGACTGCTTAGAATCCATCTAAAAGTGCGCAAAAACATTTTGAGAAAACGCTCTAGATAGCCAGAATCGACGCCGAAAGTGCGATTCTGTATTTAGATGTGTGCAGACCAGATCCCGGAATCTTAAGCGAGCAGCCCTGAGCATGGGATGTTCTAGTTGCTCTTCGGGAGTACAATGAATGGGTGCGCAGATCAGAAAGAAATGTAAAACTCTCTACAAAAAACAATAAAACCCTCGAAAAAGCTTTATGGGAATGCTTTTTCATCAAGAGAGACAAAAACAGCAATCGACTGCACAAGCAATTCCAGTCCACTTCGGTTGATTAAAACAGGAACACAACAGCGTCCACACGCTTCCTTAGTTCCTTTCACCGAAAAAATTATAAAAATCGACCTCATTTGCTGCTCAAATAGTTGCGAAAAGCGCTGGCGGAAAGAGGGCAAAAACAAGAGGGATTCGCGTCCGCAAAACGAACTGAATGTTCCCACGTCTGCTGTTGTTAATCGCTTGAAGAAGAAGAAGAAGCGTCGTGGATGGATGCTGCACACATTGCCAATTATAACTGAAAGTTCTCGGAACGATCCACAAAACTCAACTCTTCAAATACGTCAAAATATGTACACATTTCGTAATTTGACGCTCGGAATAGTGAACAGCGCCGGATTTGTGGATAACTGACACGTGTCAGTGCTCTAAGCTCTCGTGTAAGTTGAAGAGAGAAATCAAAATATGACAAAAGAGCGAAATCGGAGAAAACAACGTTTGAGAATGTGCGTTGTGCGCTTCAAAGATTGAAATTGTTGAAAATTTAGTGCACTCGTTCTACAAGGGTGCGAGAAGCAGGAAAAAGGTAATTTATAGTTATTCAAACGCGCGAGTGAGGGAGAGTAATTCGCGCGCACGCGTGCAGCGCAAGTAGCGCGCAGAGGCACGCGCAGAGGAGGGCCGCCAAATGTCATTATTTGGGGAAATTTGATTAAGACGGCTTGTTGACTATATTCACCATACACTTGCGCTTCGGTTCATTAAGTTCGCGGTCAGTGCGGCTGTGTGGTTGGCCCAATTTTGGCGAATTGGACGTGGTTAGGTGAAGTGAAGCTGTGTTGCTGATTGCGTTTGTTTTGTTTGGGTTTTCCGGACTATTCGTGGCTTCATATACTCGGGGCATTGCAGGTCAGAGATGCAGAACGGATCTTTCCAATTTTCGCAAAAATTTCAAAGTTTTTGGGTTTGACATGGATGGAATTATGATTGTTTCGCGTTCTACAAGCGATGATAGTGGGTTTTGAGTGTGGTACTACTAGAACCAATCTAAAAACTACGTTGTCAATTCGTGTCAGGCAGCGATTGATCTCGAAATGTGGCTCAGAAAAACAGATTTATCTTCTCAAAAAAGCGGAAATAAAACGTTCTTGTCCACTTCTCATCAATTCGTCCATGAAATTGACGACCAACTGAAGACCGCTTTGATTTGTAATGCGAATTTCAGAGATCACAAATGAAAATAAAAGGACGCCTGCGATTATCGGAGAAACAACAACATAGGCGCAAAGCTGACACTTGGCAATCGCCATATTTCAGCGCCAAAACTAGCCACAGCAGTATTAGCACCAGCAGCAGTAATATATAGACATCCTCTCCTTTCGCTCATTTTTCTCACATGAATTGTTAGCTGCAAATAGAGGTTTGTTTATCGCGAAACGATCTGCGCGGATAGGAGAGATTTCCAACTTCATGACTCGGGGACCTGCTCTACACACATAGGCTCTTTGCACCAAGATCCAAGAGCGCAGAGCTCCGTTTTTTTTGTTGTGTGAAACTACGACTTCTCTAAATGATGACGACATTCAGTGGACGTCGTGGGAATTATTCCACCCGCACAAAAACACAAACAAAAATTGTTCTTCGCATAAATGCCGTCTTGACAGATTGCGGCGATTTATACTGACAGCTGGGCCGTCTTCCAGCAGCACGCTGTAGGTTGCTGGCTAGGCTGCGCGTATTCTGGACCGTCGTATGCTCAAAATCGTTGTATTCGTTTTTTTTCTAGCAATTCTCAATGGAGGAGTGGAGGCAGTGGTCGAAGGTCAGACAAATAATTAAAGATTTATCAGAGTTGCGGAAGTTGGCGATTGGATTCGAAGCGATTGAGTTTCGAGAAGAAAACAGAAAAACAGAAACGATTAACTTTGCGGCCACTTCCTTGTTTTTGCTGCATCTTCTGTGTGATGCGTGCACATAAGCAAGACAGAGCGTCAATCATGTGGAAAAGGACGCGCAACTTATCAATGCGATAAAATCGTTTTTGTTGCGAACAATTGACGCCATTATTCCAGTTTAATAAATTCAATCTGATAACGACCCTCCAGGGATATGAACGAAAGTCAAACTAATAGAAGGACTACACTTTTGCTACGTGAAAGAATTCGGCGTCTACTGACAGAGAGGGTGTCGATGGAAGTGACCGGGAGCAAAAACGTTAAAAATGGTCTCTGACTCTGTTGTCAGTTGTGCATTGTCAATTGGGTTCCATTAATTTTACCGACAATCCTTCATTAAATCGTAAAATCGAAAGGTCAGGCATGAGAAGGTCTAATTTGGTTGTTTCCTTGTTTCATGAATGCACGTAGCGATTGAATACTCTGGATGTTTGCGTATCCGAAATAACGCGAAGCTGTGATTTGCCAGTTTGACACGAGCATGCGTGTCCAGATAACAGTTCACAATGAAGCCGGAGTACTGCTCTTCGATGTGAGGAAGACGATGACGAGCGTTTCCTACCACAGTAAACGATGGCGACGAGGAATAGCGCCAGAGTTCCGATTACGAGGATCATCGCCAGGCGTATTGAGTGTAGAGAGGAGCACGGAGGACTGGAATTTATCGGCGATTACGGCAAAAACCTTGACAAAGCAGAAATAGCCGAGGTAAGGCTATTATTGAATACGATCGAGGTGAGCTGAAAGCCAAGAACATCATTGAGGAAGGAGGGCAGCGAGACCGTAACCAGAATCTTCTTTTCTCGCTTGTCAGAGATGAATTCCTACTGCCGAATTGCAAAGTTTTCACGTTCTGGCTCCCAATCTTTTCGGTAAGCGTCCGGTACTTTCCTGAGCTCCACTTGCCATTCGTCGCGATTCCTGTCTTTGTTTTTGAACACACTTTCCGGGGCAGTTTTTGTATGCGTTGAAGCGATCCATTTCGCGCCGTTTCTCGTAGATCCCGTAGTTCGATCAACAGCTTCGAACTTTGTGCGGCGCGATTTGTGTAGACGACAATCGACGGACTGGATGAAGAGGAAAGGCCGACGAGAACCCAATTGAAAAACGAGAAACACGACGCGTTTATATGAAGCAAGCTATGCAGACACGCATCAGTTGCTACAACAAAACACAGTTCATTGCATTTTACCCCTACAATAGCTCTAATCTGTCTGTAATTCTCTGTCTTTTCCAATAAGAAGTACTGTACATCAAGTGCTTAATGCGGTCAAAGAAGGCGCGAAAAGTGGCAACGCTGCTAGAAGATTAACGACTTTTCAATTTGTTTCGTTGTTCGGTCGGCACAGCATGGTGTCGTGACTTTGAACTTGACTTTGTGAGATGTTTATCGGCTAAACGGTGTGCGAATGGGCGAAAAGGCGACGAGATCGAAGCGTTCGATAAACTTTTCGATCGGCACGGCGTTTCGCTCTCGAACAACCTTGAGGGCCGAGAAAACGCTCTCAACTTACCGCACTACGGTCTTATCAAATGGCGTGTTGTGCGCGAAATTTCGCTTTGCGGCTGTCGATCAACGACGTCGCGGCGCGCAAAACAACGAGAGGAACCGGTCAAAAGAGATGGAGAGGAAAAGACGATTCGACAGTACAGTAACCAAGGACATTTTAGTGAGTTTTTGGGTTTAGACGATTTCCGCAAGAGCTTCTTTTGTAAGAATTCGATTGATATTCGACCTTACATAACACTATACATACAGCAAGAGTTTGTTTCAGTGAATTATAAGCCCTCATTGCTTTCCGTTGCTCCCTTTGAAGTGGTTCCCATTTGATTCCGCATACCTACCGTACCATCCTTTCGTCGACTTTCCCTGTCGACGCTATCGCACCGCAGAGACCTTCACTGTATCTCTTTGAAGCTTTTTTCCTCTTCTTTATCTCCGGCATCTCTCCTTTCTCTCGCTCGCCCTCAAGGATGCTCTTTTCTAATTACGCCGGAGACAATTTGCTTTCAACTCATTGCACCGTCACTCGTTCATCATATTCCGCGCGCGTGATGGCGGCATGTGCGCACAACAAAACGAACACGCGCAAAAAATGGCATTGAAACGCGGCCGGCGGCCGTTTTTTGTAATAATCGCCTTTTCGAGGAACAATTTTTCGAATATCGCCGAAATCTCACGTGTCCGCCGACGATGCGTATCGTTCCGCAATCTCCCTCTGTGCGCGCGCTCGAGCGGTCGTTCTCCTTATGCAGATTCGAAATTTCAACGAAAAAACCTCACGCAAAGCACCTCGTCGTCGACGTTTATACGAACGTGACTGGAGATCGGGATCGCCGCTCGCTTGCACGCTCCGAACAAATTACGGAACGGAAAGAGAGCAACGCGGTTGTCCGAACGAAATGGCAACAATTAAGCGCCCAGAAGTTTAGCCGAAATGGCGTCGTAAACGGGACGAGAAAAGGTAAACTAAACGAGTTGACATTCCGCATAGACGTCAAAAGAACGCCCGCTATTGAGGAACGTTCGAACAGCGGTTGTAAAAGTTGGCGAAACGATCGCTTAAAATTCAAAAGTGAACTTTACGAGTGTTTGCTTAGGTTAGCGCGGCCGCCTTTGAATGAAGAACGGAAGGTAAACGATACTTTATCTTCTTTTTTTTCGCTTTAAACTACAGTAATCCGTTGGCCGCGCGGCTCTGAGCTGTTCTGCTTGAACGAGCGTGGTCGGAGAATATTTTTTGTCAAACAATTGCTTCTTCGGGCAATCGAACACGATAATGATCGCATTCAGAACACATAGCGCCGCAGTTCATGTTCACCGCGATTGTCATGTCCGCCACCGTTTTAATGACGTCGTTCAGGAAATTTTTTGTCAAAGGGCACAGGCATTTCTCAATTAATTGATTATTCGTGTGCACGAGCGCACGAATTGCCCAATTGTCGGCTCGTTCATGGCCTCGTTTCCACGCTCCCCTCATCGCATGCGGCCGAACAGCAGTAGCAATCCGAAAAGAAGAAAAAACGTTTGCAAACAGTGTTCATGAGGCGTTCAATCGCCGCTCGCAAAGAGGTTCGATTCGATAGCACAGTGGAACGTCGTATTATTGGATTAGGCAAACATTTCGTCGGTGGAATCTGCAAGCAAATAGAATGAAGGGAAAGAAGGATAAGGCGATTACGGTAGACAACTACGATCAACTGCTCGGAGTTGAGTTAATTCTATTCGATGCTAATGTTTCGCGGCTTCATTTGTTATCAGCGAAATGCAATCATCTTTGAGATTTGCTGGCGCACTGCTCGATTCTTCAATTACAAAATTCTTTTGATTTCAATGGCTTCCTTTCGCCCCTTTTCAATCTTGCAAATTGATTCCACCCCCCTATTCTGCGCCAAAACATCTTCGCAGACTTGCTATTCAAAAAGTACGTCCATTCAAGCCCAGACGATCCAGATCTCACTCAGTCTGTCCTCTATTCAATTGAACATGATCGCAATTTGTACCGTGCACTTTGATGAAAGGCAGCTTCCGCTCAGATGCGCGTCGCCGCCTAGCGGCTCCTGAATTTGTCGCATGTAAATGAACACGTGCTGCTGCTCCGATCCGCTGTGGTCAGCGTCGTTGAATGGACGTTGTTGGGAGTCAGCGACGCACGCGCGCGCTCCACTGTAACTTCCGTGCGCACCTTGACGGGAAGTTTGGTTTTTGAGCGTCCATTGTCGTAATGTCAAATATTTGAATTTGTCGCATCTCTCCGCTCGCTCGCGCGTTCCATGAGACCGACTGACCGTTGACGAGTTAAGTGAGTGGTCGCCGCGCACTAATTAGCTCTCACAAAGAGTCATTCATCTTCTTGTGCCTTTACTCGTCGAGTAAAATCGAAATGAGCCGCAAAAATGACGATCGCTGTCAATCATCTCGCGTTGCCGGTGCCAAAACAAAAGACCCTTTTTGTCGGGGAAATATGCAAAGTAAGCTGGTCGTCGAGCGAGTGGCGCCATTTACGGTGCTTCCGGAATTGATAAGGTCAATAAGGGAGAACGATGGCCGCGGAGAGCACGCTCAGTGCTGTTGAGTCAAAGGTGTCGCCCTGGTTTTTCTCGTCTGTATGCGTTTAACTTTCGATTTCGGGTCATTAACGGAATCTATGGTAATGGCCTGACAGTGGGAGACGTTTTTTTTGTCGTGGACGCGTCTGAGAACACTCGGAAACCCACGAAAAAACGGCTTCGACTTGGAATATCGTCGTTTGTCAAGTCGTAAATTAGACTGAAGCGAAAGCTTTTGATTTGTGATCCGCGAACGTGCTATAATCGTAATTATACAGTAGTTGCTTCTGTAAACTTCCAATATTCGCGGCTGTAGTCCAATAGAAACCTCAACACGATGAGATGCAACTGTAGATGCAAAGAAAATCAAGTTTCATGACCACACATGCTGAATTTGTTTATAATCATCGTGCAACCAATCAACGCTTGTTAGCGCAGCAATCTACAAAGCGCCACTAATGAAGTGTCGCGCAGGTTGTCGCGTCGGCCTTCAAAATGCCCGAAATTTGAATGCGAAGGTCGGTCGCAGGCTGCGATTAACAAACGGGTTGCTCGCAAACCCTTTCCCAACAGGGGGGACATTCGCTATTCCTTTAGTTGACAACCGATGCGACTACTTGATAATGGCGGTCATATTTATTATCTCGCGCGGCTCATCGTCGCCCTCAAGCCTCACGTCAATCAAGGCGCGCGGCGGCGGCTTGCGTGAAAGCGAGAGGACGCGGCGGCGACAATGCGGCGGCTACCGTAAGAGGCGATGGTCAGCGCGCCTCAGCTCGCAGCGCCGTTGAGTGAGTGACAGTCGGCGGCTCACTTTGATCAATTAGCCATGGATAATCGAGTCGATGGTGGTAAATCAGATAGAACGATAACGCTCGCTCGCCCGCAACGTTTTGAATATTGCGCTTTGGAGGCACAATGAGACAAGGTCAATAAACTGTAATTGGAAGCAAGAAGCCTTTTCCGGTCAGAATCGAGTGAATTACGTGACTGCTCAGCTAAAGGACCACCGTGGAATTCCTGCAAACGCCATAAACGGGTTTTTCTTTCCGATTACACTCCAAATGAATTGGTTTCGCGGTTTAGTTCGACACATTCAGACCTCCGAACGGTCCAATCTAATCAGTCAATTAGGGAACTGAAATGAACGGGTCAATAATAGTTGGCGACAATGAATGGATTGATAAGCGGGCGGTTTAGGCGCGGTGCCAAGAAACAAAAAGCAATCTAAGTACTTAATAACCTCTGATCGGCGACGGTGTAATGGTGTTAAGCCGATTGTCTCCGCTCGTTCCACACTGTCCAGAACGCAAACATAACGCAAAGACATTGACTAAATTGTCGTCCCTGCCAGATCGCAACAATTCAGTTGCAGACTCGCCACAAGCGCGTTTGCCAGAAAACATCTCTGATTTCTCCGCGCAAATATGGCCGTTAACGCAGTCACTACGCTCCCTCTGTTGCGAAAAGCGATTTCACAATCATCGTTTTTGTTATGTTGACGATTCACAGACCGCGACAGTCCCCGCTATGACTGTTTGAGAGCAAAAAACCGTCGCATGATGGAGGTAAATGTGTGCGGAAGACTAATTTTTTTCACTCTGCTTATCAGCACACCCTTTGAGGCGCGGTTTGGTGATCCGCAGTTTCAGCGCCGCGCTTATCACATCCCCCATTCTCCACACTGTCTCCCCAGCAGCCGGCGGTTCCAGTTTTTTATGCGTGTGTTCCGCACTGATCGCGAGAATCTCGACGCAAACAATCGTCAGCTCGTGAAAACTCTTTTTGCGCATCCCTCTTCCGTCAATGTCGTTGTCGGCAATGACGGCGGCGGTAATTCCCAGCGCTTGTTACGGTTCAGCGATTCGGTAGGTCCAAAGATAAGCAACTTCTTGCAATCGGCTCTCCCGCCGCGGTTTCCCCTTTGATTGCGTAACGGAATTAACTTTGTTTTGGTCTCGAGCGCAGAAAGTTTTGCATCGGCACTCGTCTCACCTGACACCAAAATTCGTTGCAACGTTCCAAAAGAATCACGCTATTAGCGAACGAGGTGTACAGCGATGCGGCCTATGCCGTTGATAAGAGTGATCAAACAAAGAAAACGCGGCGTTCGCTCGTTTTAGGGCGCATCGTATTGGCGCTTTGCCTCTTTCTTTTCCCCTTTCCAATCGCCTCGCTTGCCACTCTGCATGTGTTCACAGCTCCTGGGATGCGGCTCTCGACGACTGTCGCCTTCGGTCTCAATGAATCAATGCGGAGAAATGCGGTTTTGGCGCATGTTGGCGGGAAAAGAGACAGAAAATAACTTACTCCCCACCTCGCCACTCTGTCTTCTGGGGTTGTTTGTCGCGCGAGTGTCCTTTTTTGGAGGGAAAACGTTGTTTTCAACCCTGATAACGCCGTTTACCGTATGTGGAGCATATAGACAATCAGGTTAGACCCTTGTTACTGCGATGTTGTTGTGAATTCTGACTTTGGCGTCTGTGTCGCACAGTGTGCGTAGCGCGCATGATCATCGCGCTTTTGCATTAGCATAAACCGTTCTCCGGCACTAAAATTGTTTGTGTCGTTGTTGCAGGCCCCGATTCCGCGAACACTGCACCGATCGTCCTTTCCCAGAGGCTCCTTGAATATTTATGAGCGCGAACAGAACGAATCGAACTTTGACTTTTGCGTTCGGTCGGTTCTTTGCTCGCTGTTTTCGGAACCCTATTTTGCACTTGCACCACCACGCAGAGTGATTTCGCGCGTTTTTTGAACGATAAAGAATTGTTTTTGTAGACGACTGGTTGTGGAGAGGCGCGAAAAACCGCTCCATTGTTCACAAGAAGACGAAAACAACTCTGCCAATGTGCTCAGGTTGGAGGGAGAGCAACGGTAGCACCGCGTCTCCCTCTCCTCGACTCTGTTCATTTGCATTGAACTCAATCGTGGGAATCTCTGGTTCATGCGTCGGTGCCTTCTTTCAACGGTTTCGCCGAATCCATTCTTTTGTTTCTATAAAGCTCAGCAGTTCAGCGCGCGTGCAAATTTTGCATAAAGCGATTATATGGTGCGATCCTCGACGACAAGATTGCAATCATCGGATACCTTGTTTCCTTGTTGCGGAATTCCGGCGTTTTTTTTGTGGATCGAGACTGAGAACTTTGACTTTGTTGCATATTTGGCCGGTTTACAATCCGTTGATCGCGTATCTGGATCGCACAATCAAATATTTACAACCCTTTCCGAGTGGAACCAACTCCGTTTGTGACCTTTTTGGAGAGAGCGGATAATCCGGGCGTTCGTGTGCTCAAACGCTTAGGCGTCCACGCTGATCCAATCCTTTTCGCTCTTTCGCCTCTGTCCACTTGACCAGGTCGTCTCGTTGCGCCCTTCATCTCAGAAATCCGATAAAAAGTCGCAATTGTGGGTGGGAAGCACGAGCGATTTTGAATGAATGGTGGCCGATTGAGTTTTTTTGCAACTATGCTCGATTAATGGGATTTATGATGAGAAAGGGATGAAGGAACGTTGCGTTTTCCCCCACGTTCCCTTTCTTTCTTTCTTCGTTTGTCGTCTGCACGACGTGAAAGTGATTCAGCTTCCGAGACCGTTCTACTCGGTTCCGCTGATATGCACCGATGACTGATAGAAGAACGGTGGGCTGGGCATGGCTCGAAGCCAAAAGCCAAAAATAGGGCTTTGTCGATAGAAGAAGGGACGCTGTTCGCTTCACAATCTTATCTCTGGCGGATGGCGATGCGCGTTGTCATTGGGGTGTTTTTGGAGCAGTGACTCTTCCAAGGCATCGCCGCGCTGACTGACCCGAAAAAACACGTAAACTACCTGCGTAACGAAGTGTCGTTGTTGTCCGACGCGGCAGGCGACCTATCGGAAGAAGTCGAACAAATTGGAGCGCCTCTGTTTCAATATTAATTGCGCAGCCGCTGCCTGAACGACATTTTGTGGGTCCGATCCCTTTGACACCTTTCTAGATTAATGTGCGACAATCGGACTTCCCTCATTAAGTTTCTTTTCCACCCGTGTTGCATTCATGCTCTGCCCTCTGCGCGACTCTTTGATTCATCCGTCCGTCTGTCATGTCCTCTTTGGCGCGAAAAATGAATCCCTCCGCCCTTCCTCCGTCTCCAGGTCTTGTTTTCGGTGGGGAGGTGTACTGTGATGCTCTCTCTTTCACCCACATCATGTCATGATGACAATGTGGGCTAGTTGCCAGCGCGCGCGGGAAAACGCTGTGCACAAAGGGAAAGAACACATACAAACAGCCGATCTTCCTTCGCTATCACCGCGCTTCTTACCACCTTCTTCGTTCGCACTTCTGATCGTCGCGATTTCCCGCTCGCCACCCGCTTGCTCTTCGATCTTTCCGCAACGGTCGTCATTTTCGTTGTACTTCGTCATTCGCGGAATCCCCTCCAGTAGAATTATCAGCCGACGGCGGCGGCGGCGGTGGCGAGCGAACGAACAAGCAACACTTTCCCGGTGACGAGTGATCACCGCGTGATCACTTACGGACAAAAGACGTGGAAAGTATTGCGACGCGCGAAATCGAGCTGTTTCACATGCCCTACGGCTGTGCGGGACAAAATATGCGCTTTCGCATCGTATTCCAGCGTTGTAACATCCGAGTGGTCTGCTCGGTCTACTTCCTGTCTTACTTGACTGACTGCCAACTCCCGTTCGCTCCTTTTTCGCGAAAACTCCTTTCTTAGCGTAGTTTAGTGACGATTTTTGATCCTTTACTTCTTTGGGTCCAGTGTAGTCTCATCACCGGTCAAGCCAACCACCACCTTAAGGGTTACCGGTCACTGTCCCTCGCAGCTCCATCAAAACAGCTAAGCGCAACAATTAGCACTAGGGGTAGGTCCTGCAAGGGTTCACTCGAGTTTATTTCGTCTGTTTTGCTCTCACATTTCGTTTACACACTGTTTGTGTTTCTGTTCAATGTTCTTCCAAGGTTTTTTTTCGTAATTTTCGTTGTTCAATTTATTTTTCTCAGTTGTTGAGCATTGATTTAGTTGAATTCGGCCGCTGTGCGGAGATTCGTGTGTTTTTCATGCTCTGTGGCTGTTTGCATGCCATATCCATCGAGCTCTCTTTTAAATCGTCTGTTTTGTTAGTTTTGAAAGAAGGCGGCGCTCGCTGTATTAGTTCACTTCAATATTATTTTCGTATCATTGAGCCCGGGTGCGCCTGGGCGCATGCCTCACGCGATTTTCTCTCTCTGGCAGGCTTTACAAGCAGTCATTTGTTGATTTGATTCAGTGGCGATCATTTTGTGAGCGATAAATGGTTATTTATTACCTGCTAGCACTGTCAGCGACGTCATAACTGTCCGGAGGGGGTTGTACTTCCTTGGCGTGATGCCCAGAGTCGCGGAGGAGGCACTTCCATGGGCGTGGCTTCTTTCCCTGAGGGGCGGACGACCAAGGGACTCTTTCTCGCAGCGTGGTCGATGTCGCCGCGATTGTGAGATCAAATCTAGATGCAAGCGTGCGACAAGCGGTCGGTCGGTGGCTGCGCGCGCCAGAGCCTCGCCGCGACGAGTCGCGTCAACGCGCTGACCCTCAGTGACCACCCTGAAGGCTGTTCTGCTCTCAGCTGAGTTGCGCATTCGGTGATCTGTGCGTTGGATACTGCATTTGGTATTTTTCACATCTCTGTCGTTTTTTTTTTGCGTCCTTTGCTTCGAAATGAGCTTTATAGATTGCGCTCGATTCGGCGCTCCTCTATTAAATATTTGTTAGGTCCACGTTTGTGAATACAGTGTGTGTCGCTTGCATTTTTTCCATCACAGGTTGCCGTTGACTAATTGGCATCTGTTAGTAGCCCTAAAGAGGTGCCGCGGCGGCCCATCCTATTCAGTTGTGTTCGCGGGCCATATGTTTCCTCGCTCGCGCGCGCTATGTCGTGAACTTTTTGACCGGGGCGAACACCGCTTTGTCTTCTCTGTTTGAATCCTCACCGTATTGTTTATGGCCGCTTTTCGGCCAATGTCCGTACGACTGACCGCTGCTTTGACACTCGATCCGTCTTACTGCGCGCGGCCGACGCTGACCTCTGCACCGAACTGACGCGCCCGCCCCTCGACAACTATCGAGCGTTGTAGTCCATCCCCTCCCGACCCTTAGCGAGTGGTCCAACCTCAGTTGGCTTGCGGCGCTGCTCGGCTTAGTGTGAGCTGTTTGCACTGTCCTCGCCTGCATGTGTTATGCTGCGAGACCACGCGATCGTGGAAGATAGACACTGACCACTGACGTGTCCAATAATTGTCGCACTATCGTTCTCTCTTTTATTTGTTTGTGATTGTGATCTGCAGCGAAGAGCACCAGTCAGTCTGCTTCGACTTTGTTCTTCCGTTTATCTCTCGTGTTCGATCTTCGCCGCTTCGAGTTTTTGTTCGTTGTTCTAAATTTTGCTTTTGTTTTCAGCTGTTACGAATGCACGCGTCAACTCCTGCCACTCCGCGCAAGCGCCAGTTCCAGCAGTCCGCCAATGTCGAAGGCTCAAAGGCGAAGCGTCGTCTCTTCTCTGCTACCACAAATTCGGAAGAAGTCGATGAGTACGTGCTCCGTGAAGTCGAGAAGGCTCAACAAGAGAAGCAAAAGCAGTATAACTTCGATTTCGCCAGAGGTGTGCCGCTCCCGTCGAGCTCCGTGGGAAGTTATGTCTACACTTCTGTACCCGAATCGGAAGTTCCTGCTTTCTATCGCACTCGCCGCGATTCCGGATTCGATTCAAGCTTCGATACGGAGAACAAGAGTCCCGATTCTGACGTTTCTTCGGCCGACGAAGTAACCTTCTCTCCTACCAAGAAGCTGCGGAGCCCTGCTCCCAAGAAGCGCCGCATGCAGTCTACTGCAACCCCGAAAAAAGATCGGCGAGTGACTGGTAAGTTATTTTCTATTTGAATTCAGTTTCTCATTGTCTCTTTTGCAGACTTTATGCCTATCCGTCGCAAGAGCTTGCCAATCTCATCGAAGGATCTTCCGCGTCAGCACACGTTTTCCCAGTCCACAATCAGCTCACCCGTCAATTCTCAGTAGAACGTGTACAGAAATTAAACTCTAATAATCTAGTCTCTATTTTTATGCGTTATCAAAGCGCAGTCTACTGCGTCTCCTACTTCCTGTTCGTTATTTTGCCCCCGGAACTCGACAGTAAGAGACGTGTGTAATGATCGGGTTATTTTTTATTGTTGTAATTATCTTATTCTTATCCATTCTTTTTCCTATCCTATTTTCACCGTAATAATATTAATAGATTTTATGAATTTCATGAAGATGATCGCTAAATGTTCACAGTTCACGAATCGTTTAATTCTTCACCTTGCAATGCCCATACAACAACTTATCAGTAGCTGTTGAGTTTCTGGACGTAAGACTTTCGTTCCGACCTTCACCTTGGTGTTTACGGTTGCGGACAATTAATTATCGGCTTCAGGAAATTGTGCAACCGTTGTGATAAGGATCGTCGGCAGTCGCTTTGAGGTCTTTCGAACTTGCGCCGCTACTGTTTACGTAGAGCGTCGACTTGTGGTCAAAGTCAGATTAGAGGTTTTCGGGAAATCGGATTTCAGCTAGCGAGCGACGGAAATTTCTCCTTACCGCACGGAAGATGGAAATCAAGAGAACTTCGTTTCTTTTGGTTCGTCGACCGTTGTTTCGTCTGTGTGTGCGGTTAGTGTTTAATCGCCGAAAAGGAAAGGTCGTGTTTGTTTAGCTCTCGATAGACGGCACGGGGCCGCAGAGCGGCAAGCGTAGCGCGCGGGTGCCGTCAAAGTGAGGTCGCGACCAGGACGCCTTTTGTAATTTATTGTTTACTCGGAACAATATGTCCGTCGGTCGCTCTCTTCCGCGCTTCCGACCACCGCCTGCGCGAGTTAATGAATATTAATCACCCCGACAAGGGCCGCCGCCACCGCATTGAGAGTTCGCGGCGCTGCGCGCATCTTTTGTGGCCAGCGCACACAATTAAGCGGCGGCCGCCAACTTTGATCGCCGTTTCTGGAGTGACACTAATTCGCGATAATTCGGAAAACATTGTGTACGGGCGATGGGCCGGAAATTGACATACTGCGGCGAGTTCTGAGCGCGCCACTGACTGTACGTATGAATTCATGCATGTTCGGCGCATCTTTCGAAAGGAGAGCATCGGTTTAGCCAATTAAGATGGTCATTTTGCGCCATGTTGTGGTTTCAAGAGTTCGTCAGCGATTCGAGCTTGTTTCGTGGGAATTCTCGGCCATGCCGCTTTGTTTGGAGCTGACAAACCGTGTTTTGTATACATCTCGGCTCTGAACATTGAACAGCAACCGTTTTCGTATCTGCTGGCGCGGCGAAAGACGCTATGACTATTCATATGGCGAGTGGCTTCTGCATTTCCCATTTCCGATGCCCAATATCGCTTGTGATGAATCAGATGAACGCTTCATATGTTTGCTACGGTGGCTGTGGCGCTTGATCGGAAGTGGATGCAGCTCGTAAATTGGTATTTGAATGCTATCGACGCAAATAAGCGTGATTTCGAAGGACCATTAAGGGATCGTTAGGCAACACGCAATTAGCTGCTGGTAACATCTGGCAACGCGCTCGCTGCGTTCAAGAGCAACGGACAGATGGGACGTGAGAAGAGACACGAGCTGTGTTTATGCTAATTGCAGTGGTTTTTACGCGCACAGGAAGTGGTTTCGGAGAGGAAGAGGAATTGCATAATTGCCATTTTGAAATTCACGAAACGTCTCATTGCTTCTCGTCGCGTTTCACTGTACACGCAGAACTCACTAGCAGAAGAGTTTCCCATCTCAAATGGGTCATGCGCTGCTGAGTCCCATCGGCAGGGTAGCGCTCAAAAAAGTTGCCAATTGGAAAAAGTCCTCCGCGTGTACTTGACCTCGGAAAATTCAAAAAGAGATACCGAGCCGTTCCCAGAGAATCCAATTACAGCCTCGCTCGGATCGTGCCTCTGTGCCCCGGCGGCATCGTAACTCGCTCGTCGGACAATTTTTGTAATTGACACTTGACCATTAGCCGTCCGCGCGACCTCTCCGCACTTCTGTCGACTCTTCCGCGCACTCGTCATATAATCCCCATTTCCGATGGTCGGCGGCGAGTTTTTCGCAAAGAGAGAAGGCTGAACTCTCCTACTTTTCGGTGGCTGAAGGCGAAGCCGCAAAGTCCGCAATTAACCGACCGAATGCCTAATTACTCGTCGTAAAGTGAAGCGGCACTCCTCTCACTCGCTCGCTCGCCTGCCGACTGTCAGCGCATCTTTACAACCGATTCGAGAGAAGTCATTGCAAGAAGAAATTCTATATTTTGTACTTGAACCCGAGGCCGAGTGGATTGAGTGTCGAGAGCGGATGATGCGCGCATTGCGTCACGTCGACCTGTAGTTGACCTCTGCGATAATAGTGAATGGACTGTTATATGGACGATGCGCTAAGTGGCCCTCTGCCACATCGTATATTACGCCGTTCGAGAGGGAGATGGAGACAGTTGGCCAGCAGTTGTTTTTTCTCGCAGCGGAAAACTGTAATCTTCGGGAAATAAGAACCCATTTTGCCTCTTTTTTTTGAGCGATCGGCTGCGCAGATTACAATCTAACAAGCTACCGAGGCGTTTGTTGTCTCGCTCCTTCGCTGTAGGTCTGTTTTATGATCAACAAATAGGGTTAAACCAACGAAAAGGCAGTGCGACTGTACGAAAATCTTGATTGCAGTGATCAAGACACAGGTGCTTTTTGTGCAGAAGGCGACGGAAACAGCACTTCAACTGTCCGCGGCGCTTATCAGACCACCGCGTTCTCCACGATGCGCAGAAATGGAGCGTTCGCATGCGCTGCGCTTCGTTTCTTATCATGGAAAAGCGCTCTTTCGTTCTCTTTACGCACGAACGAACGAATCAACACAGCCGATCTGCTTTCTTCTTTTTTTGTGCTGCTACGATCATATGGAAGTGACAGCGGAAGATGAATATCTTCGCGATGAAAAAACGCGCCTCGTCAGCTGCGAACAACGCTACAGACGGAAAATGTCGATTTGCGATTACTGTAGTTCTACAGGATCTTCCTAAGCGGTGTTTTATGGATCTGCACTGATAACGAAACAATTAAGGGCCGGTGCTACTCAGTGTCGATTCATGCGTTGGCCTAAAAAAAATAAGAAATGCAATCAAATCAGATTGCGATAGGCAACTGTTGAGCAAATTCACACTTCCTATTTTCGTAGCTTACTACGCTTCAGGCAGAATCGGCTTCCGAATAGCAAAGTGGCCTTTCGCAAGCACGCGGAAGGAAATGTCAATGCACAGAGTCATCGTACGGTGGCCGCCGATTATTAACTACAATTTTCTGCTTTGTTTTTGAGCGCATTTCAACTCCAAGAAATGTTCCAGATGTGTTGGAAAGAAAGGCAAAGTTTCTGCCGCTGCGAGCCCATTCGAGATACGCTGAGATAAATCACTCGCACTCATATGCCTATGCAGATGTGATGGTCGTCTCTTGGCCTTAGGCACTCGTCTGTGCAGACCGCATAATCTCGTAAATATATCGCACCATTTTCTGTTCCGCTTCTCGCAAACGCGGACTTTACACTCACACACATACACACTAGCCGATCGTCGAGCGTCCATATGATGAGCAGCGGTTTTTTGCACACTCCAAGCGAGCACACGTTTGTAAACAGTTGGCACGGTGCCTTCTGGCTCCGCGCCAACGACCTCCGCTCAGCTGCACCAGTCAGTCAGCGCAGCATCGCTCAACAAAAGTCAGCCGATCGACCACCACGTCGCTCTGCCTGCTAATTTGTGGGTGCTGCAAAAAACTGTACACTCCACATGACGTCGTGAGCGTTTTTGAACGCGCGGCGAACGATGATCGCCGAACGGTCAGCAGCGGACACAAAAAAAGAGATGGAAGGTAGAAATTTAGGATCAACCGTAAGCACTATCACTACGGTATCCGCCGATTAAACACTCTCAATAGCCAATTGAGATCTTGTGCCGTCAGCACACTAGTGAAAGAGAACTAAACGGTTGAAATTCCGCATGCTTTGCAGGGTTTTTAAAAGAGATCCACTTTGAAATAGGGTATTGGGTATGGTTCAAACTGAGGCATTTTAAATTTGCATTTCGTCATTTAACTGCTGCATTCAGACAACATGTGCTTGCTCCGGTTTACCTGCGCTCTATTAGTTCGCGATGCTCTTAACGACCACCCAAGATGACGCCATGTGTCGACGCGTTTAAAGTGCGAACCGGATGACAGATGCGCCAGTAATTATACGTATTATGTGTACTGATCATGCATATCGAATGGCCGGTGATGTAACCTGCGCCATCGTCCTGTGGCCTGAGAGCGATAAATCAAGTGATGCTCGAAACACCGTTCATCGAAAGTCAAATCGCAAAAGTTCTTCCAAACGAAGATGATCGACAAGGGAACGCGCTGTGTTTCGTTGAACAAAAGCTGCGCTAATTGTTTTGTACCAGACGCGGGCGGCTGCGACTCAATTCACTCACAGAGATTCCCGTTCCGTTCGCATATGCAAAGAACAATACGGAATGAGGCGTTTTTTTGAGAAGGATAACCGAGCGGCCACAGCGCGAGCGAGATGAGATCTCTATTTGTGTGAGTCATACCCGGAGAGCGAGAGAGAGAGAAGCAGTTAATGTGCCGTGAGGAAATTGTTTCTGTACTGCGCAAAGTGGGTCAGGTAATGTCTATGATAAATAGGGTGGAAACGATTTGCGGCGAAAGTGAATTTCGACGCATTAGGAGGGAAATGTTGCGATCGAATGGCGGAATGCGCGCAGTCGGCAAGTACAGTATGCATTGTCATGGCCTGACTTCTTGAAGTTCCGTTTTCCATAGCAGATCCATCTATCCGTCAATGAATGAAATGACGAAAGCGGGATTGCATTCTCATATGTCCAACTTTCGCGTCTCCAAGTGAAAACTTCTCTTTCACACTCAAGCATTGTTGCAAACTTGACCTCGCGCACGAGTGACCTTTTGAACCGTGCGGCCATTGTTCCTCCAGTCAAAGTGTGTAATTTGCATAAAGACAATGTTCAAATTTCGCCTCTTCTCCGACTATCAAGAGATCAACCTCTGCACTACTGTGTTTTTGGCGGGAAAACAGCACTCCGACCACCCAGGTGGTCCAGCAGACGTCGACGCCGTCTGTTTGACGCTAACCGATTGACTAAACCGTATTAGGCGCGGAGCGGATGGAAGCCGTGGAGAGAAAAGAAAGTCGCGCCAAAGTCGCGTCGATCGTGATTAATGGACGCTTAAGTTGCGATTTCGGCTGGCGTCATGTGGAGAGGGAAAGTGCCACCGGCGCGCGGCACAAAGACCAATCGCTTCGGTTGGCTCCTCGTCTCCGACGACTGTGTGCTTTGTCGTCAGGGACGGACGCACAATATGTTGCAAGTGCACAACACAAACAGTCTGTAGTTGCGGACGTTGCGGTTCGAATATTCGAATTTCAATGCAAACCGTTCGCTCGTTTATCTCCTCCGATCGAACAACTGTCCGTTGCCGTCAGCGGTGCGGCCGATCGGCCACCGCCGTAGCCGAATGGATTTCTTTGAATCGCGCGGCCCGGTTTACACTCGCCGTTTCTTTTTGTCCGCTGCCTGTGGACAATTATTTATTGACCGTCGACAGGACCTTTGGCGGCGCCAAAACGCACGGGTGGTCGGCTGAAGCTGCCAATCAGTGGAATTGTCGGATGTTGCGGTTAAGTGCGGACACACTGCCGACGACAAAGAAAACATTGGCTCACAATCAGTGGAGAAAGTTGGGGTTTTGCTCAGAGTTCTGAATACCAAGCTTAGAACGACCTGTCAGATGTGGATTTTGTGCTCTTTTCAGAGTCAAAACGCGCAAAAGTCACCTACTCTACATGGCGCCTAAGCCAGCGACGCTGCCATAAACAAATCCACCTCTTATGCAACTGTTTATCGCGGCTAAACGCGATTTTATCTTCTCGATCCACGGCATTGCGCAACCCGGCTTTGCGATATACAAAACGACGGCGCGACCTTTCGCTGCTAAAGGCGCTCACTTGCGCTCACTACTCATCCTTTCACTCGCACACCGATACTGTAGTCGCCGCAGTTGGCGATTCAAAATTTGAAATTTCGCTGCGCAGTTCACGCCACTTATCTGATATGTTCATCAAGTGTTCGTTGTCAGATCAATCAGCGATTGACGAGTGGATTACTCGGTCGCCGCTGCCGCCAAGACAATTCCGCACATGGAAGTCACTCTGTTGAGTGAAATGGAAAGAGAGGGAAGACGGCGGCAACGGCGGTGACCGTGACCACACAGTGTTTATCAGATTCATTTCGAGTTTACGCGTTCGAGGACGAACGGTCGTTTTCCTGTAATAGCGGTGATTGGAGGAGCGAGTTGTGGTCGATTTAATTACCACTTGCGTGTGTGGAGCTGCGGGATTTGAAAAAAAGTGTCCTTGAGAGGAAAATTTGCATATTAAAAGTAAAACGTTCGTTTCGAAAGAGTGGAGGAAGCGCTGACTGCCTGAAATGCGTCGAGGTGCTCAAGGACACACGGAGGAAACGCGTTAATCACGACTGCGATTGTGGCAGCAGTAATGAATGCACTCCTCCAAGCAGCTCGATCTGATGATATAATAGTAGAGTGACAAACCGGCGGCCTAATACACCTTCAAGGACACGATCGAGCGAGAGAGAAGGATTGATTCGGTGCTGTAGACATGCTTGATGAGTCTGCAGGTGCGCAAGTTACTCAGAATCAATCCATTTCAGTGTGGAGCGTTAGACAATCGTATGAAATGACCTTTGTTGTTTTGAACGATGGTTTATGTCTGTTGACAAAAGTCGTAAATGCGGTCAGAGGTGTGAATTTGAGAATTTGACCCGTCAACAGATTGTCCAAACGAGTAAACAGGATGTTTTGAACAAGCTGGTTCTGCATGGGGCAGCGAGACGATCGATGGGACCTGGTAGAGTGCGCTTCGACCTGCACGCGAGGGAGCGTCACAATGTTCAAGCGTAAAATTCGGATGTCGCGGCACGGATCACGGAGATTTATAGCACTAATTGAGAGCATCGATCAACAACGCCTCGAAAATGTAGTAAAAAAGGTCTACTTGTAGCGGTGGTCTTAGATACTCTAACAAGTGCGTAAAAAATGTAGACGGTGGATGAATGAGCCAAAATAAGGCCATTGGGAAGGGACCAAAACCACCATATTTATGGATTTTGATTGTTTTTTGCTTCAACACGATGGCTCCCGCATGTGAATCCTCTGATCCTGAGATGAAGATACAAGAAACAGGACTACTAACTAGTCATTCTATGATTCCTTCCTATCAAACATTCACTTTTCTGTAACTATGTCTAGCAATGCGTAGCAATGTCTCTAACGGATCCATTTGGTCAAAAACCGATTTCGCCAAACCAATCTGCCCACTGGTCATGTGCAACTCGTTCTGCCAATCTTCATTTGAAATCAAAATTGACTAATCGCTTGTAAATTGCCTCCTTTTTGATTGACGTGAACAATAATCGTCGTCCGCCTGGCATGTCTAAGTGTCGCATTTGATCTAATTACGCATCACCTACGTCGTTATCCATCCGCGACTACCATATTGCTGACTGCAGTATCACTGTCACTGTGCACAGCACTCTGAAAGCAAAAATTTGATAGATTCAACATTCCGCAATCAATCAACGCTCTCAAGGCGAATTCCGTTACAATTTGAATGCGTGGAAGGTGAATTCCAGTCCAGATCTGTCCTTCTAATCAGTCGCCTGTCACATAAGTAGTAATAGATTGCATATCAATGTCTCGAGGAGTGATCAGTTCACAAGACGATAACATCGTCGTCGCCGTGAAATAGTGGAAACGAGAGGAAATGACCTCGAGGAAGGAGCACAGTGCGGCGAGCCATTGGCAAACGACCTTCGCCTTGAAAAAATTGCTCTTGTAAAAACTCGCCAATTGTGCATATTTACAACTGAATGGCATTTCCTATGGTGTGTCGGTGCAAATTGAGAATCAGAGGTTATCTGACAGATGCGCAGCAAAGCATGCTGATTGCAATAACCGAACAGTACAAGTCGTTGTAAAGTGCGCTTGAACGAAGGATGATGACGCTTTTTGGTTGAAACTCAGTTCAGTTATGGTGCTGCGCCTGGTCCAGGACGATAACAAAGAGCCACAGAGTGTAGACGAGTTGTTGAATGTTGCGGATAATCTGGAAAACTTTCCGTACCAAGTTTTGGACGAACCGCTGTATGTGATCCACCAGTCTGACACCATCGTATCGCTGTGGCCAACGAGTGATCACCGATTTTAGAGCGCTGCTTCATCCTGCCGTTCGAATAACCACGATGGCCAAGGGCGCTGGTTCTGGCGTTATTCAAACTCTCTCGTGTATTGTCTAACTCTCATGTATTGTCAAAGCATTCGCTAATAATGTATTTCAGATAATTTCCGTGCTGTTGAAGGTGCAAAAGCCGTTTGCGCCATTTACAAGCTCGTAATCAGCATTTCTGATCACGGCGTTTGACCGTTCTTGGTTTGAACATTCGCATTCGACCCATCGAAGCGTCATATCGTGAGATTCTGCACTTTCAGGTGCAATTCTTGACACGTTATGCGAGCCATTAAAGTTGGGAAATCGACAGAAAGCGCGCATTCTTGATCCGCACTAGCGCGTTGACCGCACTCGGCGGATTCTCTCGTTTCGCTCGCTAAAGATTTGTCTTTCAGATGCACTTGGAACTTCTGGAGTTAACTATCAAGCATGCCCACGATAGCGATCGTAAATCTAAACGCCCGTTGTTCCTGCAGAAGTACTGCGAGTACATCAAGGAGAGCGCGTGGACGGAAGCGCAACGCGAGGAATGGATTGAAATCCTTGATTGCTTTTCCTCTACCGAGCACGTCCGACTCACCAAAGCCTATCTGGAGGGAGAACGTTCAAAGACTATCGGAATAAACGGTCTAACATTTGCGGAACAATACAGACGCGATATTGAATCTTTACGCAAAAAAAATGAAAAGATGGAAAAACTTTATGTGATCGGAAGTTTATTGTTCATGATTCTCGTGTTAGTGTTGGTTATATTAGATGTATAGGAAAAGCGCAGAAAAGAAGTTGAAAGTTTTTGACAACTTTTGACAACTTGTCAGAGAGGTCGCTAAGTTGTCTATTGTGTACCGTAACGAATTCGTTGGCTTTCTCGTCCTTAACATGTTTTCCATGTAATAAATTTAATTTACTCCCTTAATGCCTTGATACCGCAATTCTGAACATCTACACTTATTGCTTTCACACGTATTTACAGTGTACATGCAGTCAGAATCAAGCAAAACGGCCGGAAATAGCCAGAATAGAGCTGGTTTTACCAAACAGCCGTCCAAACGCACTGTTGACTGCAGACGCGTCCTCAGGCTGGCCGTGCCAGGACCGGCCAAATTTCTGAGGTGCTGGTATCCGCCGAAGATTTATAGCGACGGGTCCGTCAAGAAAAGCAGAAAGACGGACGTTCGGCGGATACCAGCAACTCTCGCTGAAATCCCACGAGCAGCTGAAAGGGTTCCTGAGCCCTCACGATCCGAACTTGGCGGAGATCTATGCTGCGTGTAAAGCGCTGAAGCCGAGTCACCGCAATATAGTGGTGAGCTCGTTGTCTTGCGGATAAAACACCATAGCGCCTTAAGTTTTGTAGCTCAAGACTGGCGTGTGAAAAATCTGATTGCACCATCGAGATCGCAATGGTCGATTTAGTGGATGTACAAAATTTGAGAAAAACCGAAGATAATTTGTACGATGTCCGTGTCCCTATAAATTTGTTCCTTGAATGTCGTGATATGCCCACAGAACTAAGAATTAATTTCCAAGTTTCAAACACGTGCGCGCGGTTGCTCATTGGCATTTAATATTAAAGTGATTCTGATTTCTATTTAGTATTATGCGAACGTCGTGGGTTTTATCCGTACGCAAGGGATTGCTGTCGTCCTTCATGAAGACAGCGAGTACCGCAAAACCAGCGGCCGCTGCAGAAACAGACGAATGCGGACTTTCCAAGGAGCAACAGGTGAGAGAAAATATTAAACGTTCTGCTTACATGTTTTTGTTCAGGATAAACTGAAGGGCAAGTTGGCGCTGCTTAGAAAAGAGGAAAGAAAACCCACAACCGATTTGAAGCTGCGGGATGTTCATGAAGACGACGATTGTGGAGATGATTTTATGGATTCCATTCGCGCTAGAGGGTTTGCAATGGAATTTAATTTGACGTGAATGCTGAATGATTGTTTAGGTTCCTTAAATCAAGGGCTGCTTATTCACCTCCAGCTAATGTTGAAGTGGCGGTACGTTTAATGAAACTATTATTTTGCGACTAACTGGGGATTTAGGTGTCACCGCTTTCCCTGGCACTGGAGGAGAGGTCTTTGGACTGCGAAATAAGAGATTACTTCGACAGTTTAATCCAAAGAAGGAGTGGTTCGACTACGAAGATGTGAGTTTTGATTACGACAAAGTCGATAAGGATATGCCTTGGGATCCAGAAATAGCTAAGAGAATGGATTCGTTTGTGGATAAGAAGTTTAACATTAAGACGCGTTCTTTCAACAAAACATCGGATCGGATCTGATCTTCGCCGCTTTGAGTTTTTGTTCGTTGTCCTAAATTTTGCTTTTGTTTTCAGCTGTTACGAATGCACGCGTCAACTCCTGCCACTCCGCGCAAGCGCCAGTTCCAGCAGTCCGCCAATGTCGAAGGCTCAAAGGCGAAGCGTCGTCTCTTCTCTGCTACCACAAATTCGGAAGAAGTCGATGAGTACGTGCTCCGTGAAGTCGAGAAGGCTCAACAAGATAAGCAAAAGCAGTATAACTTCGATTTCGCCAGAGGTGTGCCGCTCCCGTCGAGCTCCGTGGGAAGTTATGTCTACACTTCTGTACCCGAGTCGGAAGTTCCTGCGTTCTATCGCACTCGCCGCGATTCCGGATTCGATTCAAGCTTCGATACGGAGAACAAGAGTCCCGATTCTGACGTTTCTTCGGCCGACGAAGTAACCTTCTCTCCTACCAAGAAGCTGCGGAGCCCTGCTCCCAAGAAGCGCCGCATGCAGTCTACTGCAACCCCGAAAAAAGATCGGCGAGTGACTGGTAAGTTATTTTCTATTTGAATTCAGTTTCTCATTGTCTCTTTTGCAGACTTTATGCCTATCCGTCGCAAGAGCGTGCCAATCTCATCGAAGGATCTTCCGCGTCAGCACACGTTTTCCCAGTCCACAATCAGCTCACCCGTCAATTCTCAGTAGAACGTGTACAGAAATTAAACTCTAATAATCTAGTCTCTATTTTTATGCGTTATCAAAGCGCAGTCTACTGCGTCTCCTACTTCCTGTTCGTTATTTTGCCCCCGGAACTCGACAGTAAGAGACGTGTGTAATGATCGGGTTATTTTTATTGTTGTAATTATCTTATTCTTATCCATTCTTTTTCCTATCCTATTTTCACCGTAATATTATTAATAGATTTTATGAATATCATGAAGATGATCGCTCTTCTTATTTAACCAGAATCTCATATATTTCAGTTGTCACACACATGCAATCGAATATTGACGGTAACGTTCACCAATAGTCTCCTCCAATAGCTGCAATGGGGTACGCTCAACCGACAGCCATGCATCCGATGCAGGCGGGACCTCCAACAGACCAACAGTATTATCAGCAGTCGCTTGCTGGATACATGCCTATGCATCCAGGGCAACAGATGTGGTTTCCTTGTATTCCTCAACAGGCTATGCCTCCTCAATATCATGGGTACGGCTATGCGCAGCAGTATTTCACTCCTCCACCTTTGTTAAATACCGGTCAAGTTGGAGATCAACAGCAGGGTATGTGATGTGAACTGTGGTATTATTTGTTATAGTGTGTGATTGTAGTAGGCTGTACTCAGCAAGAACAGCAGAGAATACGCGACGAAGAAACAAAACGACAGTTTGAGGCTCAGTATGTCGCTGCTGTGCTTAGAATGGATCAACAACAGAAAGAGGAATTAAAACTGCAGGTACTTATGAGGATGTTTTGCTACGTAACTTCATGGAAATTCTGTTCAGAAAGAACTGGTTCGTAAGAAGCAGCGTGAAGATATGTATCGACAGCAAATGGACCTGAAGCGTGCAGATACCGAGCAAATGATACTTGAAAACAACCAGAAGGTAACAATTCTGACGAAAAGAAAGTTGAAAACGCTCGCTCACTCGCTCGCGTGTTCCTGCGTGTTCCTTCCTGCTTGCTGCGCAATGTGTGGCCTCTTCGTTCATATTTACCTAGTCATGCGCGATCGATTTATAGCTGACTAATTTGTAGAGCTCCAAGTCCGCGTTTACTTAATTTTTTGATTTTCAGTGCATGGAACCTGACACCGATATCCGTCTACCATGGATTTTTCGAGCTTTGACGTGGACGGAGTGGAAATGGGTAACAGCATCATGGGTACTCGCGTCCGTCGCCCTAGTCATGGCCCTGATGCTCGAGATGTGGATGACTGTCGATGCAATAGTCACCTCCAACAGCTCCAATGGGGTACGCTCAACCGACAGCCATGCATCCGATGCAGGCGGGACCTCCAACGGAGCATTCACGGACGAAATTCGATTCGTTCAATCAATTTTGGTCTTATTCGTCGCAGCCCCGGTTGCTCATGTAATCACTGCGTTGTTATCGTCCAAGAACGTCGTCGCCAGAATGGGAAAGGTCGGGAAGTGGTTGACGATCACAGCCATTGGTGTTGTGATGGCCGCAATGAGCTGGACAATAAGATCAAATGTGTTTGGCGTGATCCTCCTCACTATTGGTGGCAACCTTATGACTTCAGCATATATGGTGTGCTTTCGAGCCACGAAAAAGTAAGTTTCTGTTATTTTGTTCATAGAGCAATTTCTTTGCTGTTCAGAGAGGCGAAAGATTCCATGGCTTAGTGGACATTCAGCAGTCGCTTGCGGGATACATGCCTATGCACCCAGGGCAGCAGATGTGGTTTCCTTGTATTCCTCAACAGGCTATGCCTCCTCAATATCATGGGTACGGCTATGCGCAGCAGTATTTCACTCCTCCACCTTTGTTAAATACCGGTCAAGTTGGAGATCAACAGCAGGGTATGTGATGTGAACTGTGGTATTATTTGTTATAGTGTGTGATTGTAGTAGGCTGTACTCAGCAAGAACAGCAGAGAATACGCGACGAAGAAACAAAACGACAGTTAGAGGCTCAGTATGCCGCTGCTGTGCTTAAAATGGATCAACAACAGAAAGAGGAATTAAAACTGCAGGTACTTATGAGGATGTTTTGCTACGTAACTTCATGGAAATTCTGTTCAGAAAGAACTGGTTCGTAAGAAGCAGCGTGAAGATATGTATCGACAGCAAATGGAACTGAAGCGTGCAGATACCGAGCAAATAATAATCGACGACGAAGAGCGCTTTGCCGCCGAGAAAAAGAAGCGGGAGGAAGACGAACGTGCCAAAGTAGAACAGGAAATGCGCAAGAAGCAGGTGGAGATGGAGGAAGCCGCAAGAGAGGTTGAATTGAAGCTAGCGACGATCCCTCAACCGTTTCAATTTGGCACCCTTCATTCGTTAACAAAGCGTGAGTGATCTCCATTTGCATAGAATGCAAAGTTTGTTGCAGTTGGTTTCCATGTACCATTTCCTGAAGAGAATTTGAAGAAGTCTGCGATGCTGCCTATAATGAACTTTGAGGAGCATACTATGCATTCGTTACTGGGCTCTATTCCTGAAAGTGTGCTGAATCAAATTTCCAGCGCTCTTTTAGATGTTACTGCTGAGATTACTGACGTGTAAGTTCGCGAAGCTGTGCTCTGATAGTGATTGTTTTCTTTAGCGAGATGAAAAGTATGGAAGAGGAAGATTACATCGATGCTGTTAATTTACCGCCGATCTTTCATCAAGTGAATGGTTATAATATCGATAACTTTACCGTGGAAGTAGCTCCCGGACTGGACCTAGAGGACATTGCTTCAACCGCCCTTGCCGATGACCAAGTACCGTAAAATGATTATGGCAAACAACAACTCGATTTTAAGGTTGAGAAGATGGAGAAAGAAGCTTTTGGGCATGCCGGTGTTAGACCATCGACTTCTCATCGATTTCCTCATGTGTCTATGTCAGATATGCCTTCTGCTCACTCTTCCGCATTGAACGAATCATATCCGTCTACTTCAACGCAGGCTGCTGTTATTGCTGCTCCTATACCCGCTATCCCTGGTAGAGATCATTCACAGCTTCGAAAGCAAATGGCTTCGCTTGGAAAGCAACCAAAGGCTCAACAGAACCGAAAGAAAAAGGACATGGTAGAATCTCTCTTTGATTCACTCACCGGGTATTTTGACCCTACGGCTGACAGAAGGACACGACAACGGGTGAAAACTTATAGTGAAGAGCAGCAAGAAAAGGTTTAGTCACATATCCCGATATACTTAATTCATATGTTTTTGCAGCGGGAGATAGAGTTGGTTGCACAAAATGTAGCCCTTGAAGCAGCTAAGATAAAGGAAGATGATGACGAGCAAAGCAAGGGGAAATTTTTTGAGCGAGCAAGCAGAAAATCGCGCAAGAGAACTCGTGATGGATCTCCTCAAGAACGACTGTTTGAAAGAGAATCGACACCTACCGAAAGTAAATTGACTAAATTGAAGTTTGCGGTAATTATTATTTTGTTTAGTTCTCGAACAACGGAATGCTGAATGGCGAGAGCGACAACGTCGAAGGGCTGAAAAGATGAGGCAACGACAGATGGATACGAACAATGATGGATGGAACACAGATCGTACGTTTCTATATTGGCTTTTGTCATACAGTTTAATCGTTTTAGTCATGGCCCAGAAAGATTCTCTGCAACGGTTTGGTAATATTATCGATACTATTTTCGACAACATCGAAGACATTGAAAGCTACGTAGAACGTAATAATCTTTCGTTTACTTCCTAGGTGTAGCCTGTTAGTTTAGTTGACGAAGACGCTGAAATCCCACAGGAGTTACTGCTTGACCGTTCGACGCTCGAAATGTTGCGCCTAGAAGCTCAGAAGTTAAAATGTTGGAAGAGCATCCACAAGGTGCAATCAGATCGACTAGTAAAGCTTCTGACAATTCTTGAGCGAATATTCGTGAGATGATCAACGCCGACGGTTCACAAGCGATGTACATTCCTGTTGAGGTGATTTATCCATTAGGTTTTCTTAAAACATAGAGAGGTATTTTTAGGGTGCTGAAGACGAGTCTGATGAAGCATATCGAGAACTATTCAACGAAAAGGTGCTACGTACGGCGGATGCTGCTTGTACTGTATTGCTGATTCTGACATCTCCCAAGATGCCGAAGCAGGTCTTTATTGAAGATACTATTGACCGTTCGGTGCAGCTCTGCAAGCACTTTGTACAGAATATCATCATTCCTGCAAATGATATCAGCCATGGATCCTCAACAAAAGGAAAGAAGGATATGAAGAAATCTGTTAGGCTTATGTCCGATTCTCGTCAACAGGTCGCCAGGACGATATATGCTCGTGTTTGTGAGCTGTGGGTTGCTTCGCGGAATTGGTATTTGGAGAGACTAAAGTACAGATCCAGTATTTTTTACTTTAGGTAAAATTTGAGGGAGTTGGAGAGAGTGCGGTGATACAGTTGATCTCTGCTTGCACGCCGGTATTTTTGTTGAGAACATTGGCGAGCTGCAG